>JACCGJ010024112.1:0-42315 GCA_013407085.1 Atriophallophorus winterbourni | reverse complement strand
AACTTGCCCAGAAGGCTCTGAGCATTGGTGTAACAGCATGATAGAAATTTGATTTTTGTTGACGATGAAGAGCTCATAGTAGTGGATTCGCCGACCCAGAATTGGTCGGCTGCTCCACGTTTTTTTGTCTCAGGTGCATTTGATTGACTTGTAGCGAAGTCATTTCAGAAACAATAGTGTTTATGCGTTTTATGTCGTATACAGCCCGAATACGAATTGCAGGAGGTGCAAATTTTCGACATTGATACCACGCCTGGAGTATCCTATCCTTCATCTCATCTGTGCGGAAGGTGAGGAGGAGGCTGATGCGTTTCTTTTTTCGGTATAAGGCGCATGACTAGAGGTTAGTTATTATACCCTTTAAACCTAGGAATCTCTTGTAAAAATTCCAGCACTGCAATCTGTTGGTTGCAGACGTTTGCTGATGGATTCTACTTCGTTCGAATGAGTTACACCATGAACTATAAAACAGCTGTGCGACTGTTAGCCTCTTCGCTAGTTCCGGATTAACGACGAATTTGCCGTTCTTCCCAAGGAAGTCTGAAATATTCGCACAGTCGATTTGTTTAACAACTAAGAGGGATGGGCGAGCAACATATTATCTTACATCTTGGACGGACATGAGCCGACACGCAGTAACCTAGGTGTGTGTCGCACGAGGTGGTTCGGGGGGGGGTCTAAACAATCGCGTCAGCGACGCAGGTGAGGGCAGTGATGTCTAAGCTTCTGAAAAGGTCTTCCATTGATTCCTGTCATTCTGCTCGCGTGTCTTTAGCGCTGCGATGTGGATTCACGAGATTACTTACAAATTACCGTTAGATCATCCCATGTTTGTCTTTGGGGGGGTTAGTGTTCAAAACTCTCGGTTCTAAGCTTATGACATACTCGATTAATTCAGAACTTGCATTCACTGACTGCCAAGGTCAGTTGCAGATCATAGGTTGTCGAGAGCTGTTGGAAGGGACTGGGTCGATGTCGGGAGAAATCAGCGTGCCGTAGTGTAGTTAGCGACTTCCCTGTAAGACTTGCGGTTAATGGGTTAGGGGGGGAATGCGCATACTGGAGCGTGGTCAGAATTTACACTGGTGCTCCAGTACGATCTGCATTTTTTGACACTACCTTGCCGCCTGTAGCTTTTAGCGATATGGCAAGCTGCGCCCAAGTACGTTGTGACTGGTATCGCCAGGTAGCTAGATGGCGCTTGGAATGTTGAAAATATGTGGAGACGAGAAAGTGGAGGTGGTCGTCACAGAGGGACAACAATCTCTCTTCATTGGCTGTACGGTGGTCTGACATCCCATACCTACCTCCAAGGAAGCGCTCATAATGCACTATACATCCCACTCGGGTTTTAAAATCGCCGGCAAGCACTACTATATCGCCTCTGCATGCATTCTTTGAGAGAGAACAAAGTTTTTCGTAGAATTCGTCCTTCACCTCATGTGACCCACATTTCGTGGGTGCGTAAGCAGAAGTCACGAATAGGTTACGTCTCTCATCACTATATTTTTTCACTCTGCTGTAACCCTGAAATCTCGCTGAGCACAGTCTGCTATTAACGGGTATGCAATCTAGGAGGAAGTTTTCCGCGTTCTGGCTGAGAATAATTCCAAAACCAGCTAGGCCCCCTGAGGTATCAACGGGATCACTGGACACTCGTAGGTAGAACCTACTCCCAAGAGGCATAGGAGAACTCAGTTGCAATACCGAATCCGTGTCGCGAAGACGGGTTTCCGATAGGCAACATATGTTGATACCTAACGTTTCTAGAGAACGGGCTATTCCAACTGTTGTTCTGGTTGTTGCAGGGTGCGGACATTAAACGACGCAAGCCTAATAGCGGCGCGCGGTCGGATGAAAGCGTTGGGAATCAACACCTGTCTAAGGACAGTTGGCTGCGACAGAATGCGTTCAGCATTGATGGTCCGAGGTGCATCAAGGAGAGAGTGTGAGGAAATGACATGTGCTTGTAAAGTGGGTTGCGGAGAGTAGTAATCGGAGATCGAATTTGTAGCTTGCGTGAGAGACTTTGACATTATCAATTTTAGTTGAACATAGGCGAGATACTACCCGGTTGCCTACAGCGAAGTAGTGGAGATTTCGTTTATGGAGTCCCACCCCTCCAGCGCGTTTGCTTCACCCACAAGGCAGTACAGCGAGAGAGGTTCGCAACTATCAGTGGCCGGTCACCGACGAAGCGGTTCATACGCCCTTTTCTGGAGAATGTCCAGTTCGGAGCACGATAACCCTGTTGATAGGTTGGTGACTGCGGATTTTTGCCTGTGCACAATACAATGTCCTTAGATAGGACAAGGTGAAGTGACATTTAGATCGTCGAGTAACATCCGCCGCATCGTGATGTCATCATTGGATATTTGAGGTATTTTATAAGCACGTCCAAGTTCGCGTTGGCAGCACCTTATCTAGAAAAATAGACGTCACGAGTGGAGTTCCGCAAGGCTCGGTGCTGTGCCTCTTCTATTCTTGGTGTATATGAACGATATAGTAGAGAATATTGGATGCAACTTGATACTATTTGACGATGATTTTAAAATATGGAATCGCGCAAGGTTTGTTAATGACTGTACTTCATTACAACGGGATCTGTGCACCTTATTTCAGTTGCACCCATTTAAAAGAGTTAACATTTAACCATGCGAAATGTAAAATACTGCAGCTTGGAAAATCTCTGCACCACACGTATCAGCTTGGCACGCAAGCTCTCGTCTGGACTACCGCGGCAAAATATCTCGGTATCTAGGTTTCGTTTAGCCCTAAGCCTGGACATCATTGCCGGATAGTGTCCAATAAAGCTTGCCGTATCTTGAGTCTCCCCCAAAGAATATTCAGGATTTTTACTCCCGAAACCCTACCCCTGGTAATTAACACGTATATACATCCTGTTATGAAATATTTCATCCAAGCCTGGTCTCCATGGCTGAGGAAGGATATCGAACTACTCGACAGGATTTATCATCGTGCTACAAAGTCTCCCGGTACAGAAATTTGCCATTCAAGGAGCGAATGTTAAAACTGAACCTACAGGATTTTACCCAACAACGGATACGTAGTGACCTCATGTTGACATTCAAAATCCTGCATACTAAAAACCATCTCCTTAAACACTTGCTAAATCCTAATGGCCTTACTCGAACACGAACACATTCAGAGGCTTTAACCATTCCGCATTCTCGATTGGATAATCGTCGTAATGTTTTCTCTGTGGAAGCGAATGTTCTTCCAGAATCGTACGGTTTAGTCATTCCAAAGAATGTGGAGCTTGAGAAACATTCGAGCATTTGCGATGTAATACTTTGTGGAAATTGACGGAAGGTAGCCAACAACAAAACCGATTGAGTCTAATTTTAGGTACATAAATGTATAGGTGTTAGTTTGTCCATATGGCTAGGTAACGTAAATTAGCATAGTGTTATCGGGTGGAGGCAAATGTGTGCTCATATCCTACGCAACCAGAAACCACAGGCGGTTTTTTCAGGTTACTACATTAGATATTTATTAAAAGCATGTACACTAGTGAATTAATAGTGCAACCATTTATTAATGGATCCCTCTGTTATTCGAATTAAAACAGACAACATTTGAATAAAAACACTCCGAATGTCCTTCGTTAATATTGTGCATGAATTCGTAGCATAAATTCGTCATTTCCATTGATTGGTCGTGTCAATCATATCCACTTAGTGGATTTTTCTATTTTACTATCAAGCTGATTAACAGCCTCTCCTAAGCATATATTCAATTTTAAGTTAGCCACTGTTTCGGGGATCAACGAAACACTTTGACTGTCACAACCTGTGTCCTCAAGCAAAGTCAGAAACTTGATGTGTTGTGTATAGACGCTGGCGTTAAGATCCAACGGGTGACTGAACATTTCTAATGACTAAATCGGCGCCTTTTCTACCGAGGGTTCTCAATAAAATATTATTTGGAGAAATAATTCGAGGATTTGATTTGATTGCTGGAATATTTGATCATAGCAATCGGCAAAAAATATATGGCTAATATCTAATCTCAAAATTTCAATCGAAATGAGCTCCCAATTTTGTCCTCAGGAACTCAAGAAAAAACTGAGAAGCAGAACTCGTAAGTGGTTAACGGTAGGCAACATTGCTTGGCGACACCATAGGCAAAACCCATAATCAAAGACCTGGGAAACATCCCGTTTACTGCGGAACAAAGTATACAAATTTGTCATCCAAGAAAAGCTGTGATTCCAAGAAGTGATATCACGCATGATGGAGCGAACCCCAAAAATACTGTATCGTATGGTTAACGAACAAGCTAAGGTGAAACCGGTAGTTGCGTCTCTGAAAACATAAGCTGGACCAACGCAGACAATAATGAATGTCACTTTTTTGGAGCGAAGCGAAGTGCGGAGCGAATTTTCGAAAGGCCCTAACTGCCCTTCGCAATGGCGAATAGTATCAAAGCGAATATCCGAAGTGCACTTCGCCATAACGAATATTAGCGAATAATCTTCGCTCAACTTCGATGTCCCCCAAAAACTTCGTTTTCGACAAAAAACCTTGCTATAAATTGCTATAATTCGCTAATATTCGTTTAAATTCGCTATTTTTCGCTGAAATAAAACGAATTCCGAAATAAATTATTTTTGGACCATGAAAGAACTTCAATTTGACAAGGGAGGACTTTTTCATGAGCTTTGGAATTGGAAATATACAAAACCTTGTTCTCTCAAAGGAAATTAGGCTCCTCCTCTGAGTCGGTCTCGGAGACCGGGGTTCTGGAACTGGACCTGGTGCAGGAACTTGTCCGGCTGCCTCCATTTAGAGGAGAGTAGGCCCCCGCCTTGAGCTCCTGGGTGTCGACAAACTTGACATCCTCAAGGTTGGCCTCAGGTTCATCCTGGTCTTTGAGCTGCTGCTGACTCTGAGTGCTGGTACCTACGCAATTGGTGAACTCCTGGATGCGGAGCTTCATCCTCTTCATGTAAGGGAGCACTTAATCGTAATTGTCATGAATGTAGACGAGCTCCTGGACCCTCTCGTTGTTCAGAAGGCTTCGGGTGGGCTTGGTCACGAGTCCAGCTTCCGAGAAGACCCTCTCTGATGAGACCGAGGTAGCCGGGATGGCGTAGACCATCCTAAAAGAAAATGAGACAGGTTGAGTATTTTGTATTACGTTTCAGGGGTGCAAAAGTTAAACTACTATTTCGAAGTATAACAATACTATATCAAAGTATAGCAATACTACATCTAAGAATAGAAAATAATATATCGAAGTATAGCGAATAATATCGAAGTATGGCGAAGTTTAGCGAATATTATAGAAGAAGTATGGCGAATAACGAGAATGAATTATAATCCAACGGAAAATAAGTGACCTTTAACTTTGAAACAACTTACTGGGCGACTTTGGCGAGTAGAGGGAGCTTCTTGGCCTTCATCTTCCAGTACCGGATCACGTCGATGTCCTCCTTTTCCAGGGGAGACGCCATCCACTCATTCATCTCATTCAAAAAAGTACAACCCTTTGTCTACTGACCGTAATTCTAGTTACCACCTCAAATGTTAGCTTATGGCAATTAAACAAGCAGTCGGTTGCTAAGTAGCTTACGTCGGTACCTTCAGTCACCATCGGAGTGCACTTGTCTGGCCTTTGTCTATCAACGAGTCAACAAGTGTCAACATCAAAAACAATTCCCGTAGACAAAGGGTTAAAATATTAAAGTACAAAAATGAACACTCTTCGCTTTTAGCGAAGACTTCGCTAATATTCGTTTACGGCGAAGTTTGAACTTGCACTTCGTTTTAAGCGAAGCCAAGTATAACGAATTTTTAGCGAAGTTTATTTTTGCCCTTCGCCATGGCGATAGCGAAGCGAATATTCAACAATATTCGCTTCGCTTCGCAACTTCGCTACGCTTTAAATCCCAAAGCGAAGTATTCGTTATTGTCTGGAACAACAACTGCAGCAGAAACTGCTGAAGCTTTAGCCACGTTTTATTCATCGGTATTCAACCCGATAGAACATGTAATAAACTTCCCAAATCAAACACTTTCAAAAATGGTTACCATAAGTGAAATAAATGTCACTTCGAAAAGCGTCCTTCCAGGATTATTTAATCTTAAAACCGGAAAGTCTCCTGGGGCAGTCGGAATAACCCCTGTTATATTGAAGCAATGTGCGAGTTTGCTATACAAACCATTTACATACTTGTTAGAGCAAACAATGGTATGTGGAGTGATTCCGACAGATTCGAAACGAGTAATAATTACTCCCATTTATAAAGGTGAAAATCGCTTCGATGTTTCTAATTACCGAACCATTACTCTGTTACCTGTGGTTTCAAAGTTTCTACAGCGACTCATTGTTGACGATTTATTGAAACATTTCGAGAATAATCAGTTGCTTTCGAGGAACCAGCATGGATTTAGACGACATTATTCCTGTTTGTCTAATCTACTGATAACGCTAGCTGATTATTTAAAATCGTTAGATAAAAGGCAATCAATACACGCATGCTACTTAGATATCTAAAATGCATTCGATCGAGTTGACCATATCCTACTACTGCAGAAGCTTGAAATGCATTTCTTCGAAGAAAAGTTGTTGAATAGGCTAAATGACTACCTAACAAATCGCACTATCTAGGTACGTGTTGATAATGCATCATCAAAACCAATAGCAACAACTAGCATAGTTCCTCAAGGTTCAGTCCTTGGTCCGATTCTTTTTCAGGTTTATGTCAATGAAGTACCGGAAAATGTTCCCTATCGACCAATCAGAGGAACCTTATCTTACTTTACAAAACATTCCATACCTCAAAACATCCCTTACATGATTTATTCACGGGAAGGGATACGATAAATAATCCGACCCAGGAATATGTTCTGGTCGTACCCCATTCCTGCCTGAACTGTAGAAAGTATTTATACTTTATCCGTGTCTGTTTTACATGCAACAGTTTACCTTCAACCGTTACTCACTCCACCAGCTTGCATGAATTTAAAACGAAATTAGACGAATTTTATTGCATTATTCGTTAACCGAACACGTGTATTCTGCTTTATCTACTTTCCTATGTTGATTATACACTGACTTTTCAATTTTTACCATTCTGTGCTTATTGTTAAGCTAGTTGCTTTTAAGACCATCAAAAACCTTGAATTACCTTGAATTACCTTGTAATGTACGCAGAGCAGGTCTAATAATATAGTAATATAAAGCCTACGGCTAAACTCGTATTTTGGAGATAGTACAAACGTCTCGGAATATTTATTGTAATTTCATGGATTTTGTAATATATTTCTAGTTACAATGTGAGTTCTATTTCGGCAACATCTCCGTTCAGCGTTAAAAAAACATAAATTTGTAAAGCATAAGCTTGTTTTGAAATTGAGCGTCATTTTGAAAACTTGGCTCATATTTTCATCGTCTGGAAAGCTGACCTTATATTGCATAACAACGAGACCACCCGTTAGGTAAGAAAATTTTGTTGAAATCTTTAGAACAATGAAAATCTCGAACTGGATCAAAATATTAGAAATTGTTTGCAACAACTTCCTTAGAGAACTAGTTTTATGGTTTTACAGAATGACAGATTAAGTTAACATATGCTTTGGAAATATCGTTCTCCAACTTCATATCAGTAATACGGACTGTTCTGTTTCATAGAACCAGCTCCAATGCAGAGATTCAATCAATCAGGTCTCGCAATTTGAATGATTTAGGTAACAAATATCTATGCGAGACAATTTTCGGGCGATTTACTTAGGCTTTCGCAAAAGTTTCTACGCACCCTTACTTTCCATTTGCTTCATATTCGCCTAGAGAGACTGCTTCTCGTGTTTGTTCGAGATTTTGTATAAAATTGATTCCCGTGGTCATGATTTCCTTACTCTATTTTGCGTAACATCCGTCAAAGCTAGCATGGCTATTTGCTGTTGATATGCGATGTGTTGCATCCCATCAACTAGCTTCGCCGCTTGGTTGTAATTTTTACACGATTCAATGTGTTTACGCAGCCAAGGTGCCCAAACTTGGATAATGTATTCTACCGTTGGATGGATCTAAGTATTTATAATATGGGGAAGCGTTTTGGAGTGAAATCCCCTAATATACTTCCCAGCGTTCTGAAGATACCGATGGCCTATGTGTAGACTTTCTGGCAATGACTATTTAGTTTCAGGTTATTAGTAATCCAGATACCGAATTATTTCTCAGCGGTGGTCCGAGTTAGGTTTTCAAGACCAAGATTATATGTATGCTAATAGTGCTGGTCAAGTTGTAACATTTTACATTTACTTATGTAAAACTCATATGATTTAGTTGAGACCAGTGATAAAGAGCATCCAAATCCTCTTGCAGCGTCGCACAATCTTCAATCAATCGGATTTGCTTCGCAAGAAAAGTAGAATCATTAACATTCAAGTTCTTCCAAAATCGTTGGATCAATGCTAAGGTCTTTCATGTCCTCTTTTTCGATTTCATTGTACCGCGAGGGCGGTCTGCCCAATGGTCGTCTTCTTGATTTCAAATCACCATAAAGTAGATCATTCGGAATACGACCATTTTTCAGCAGTTTATGGAAGCAGATGTGTGTCACCTTTTCTTGAAGCGTCGGGATTCACTTTGGTTCGCATGATCTCAATCAAAAGAAATCGTGTATTGTTCTTGGTGCTTTCCAGCCGATCTAAAATAAAGATAAAATCGTAATTCAAAGTAATTCAAAGTTTTTATGATCCAAAAAGCAAATAATTTACAGTAACTACAGATTAAAAATACAGGGAATGCATAAAACAACACAAATGTTTTATTCATGTTAAATGTTAGCACGTGTATTCAGGTGCAAGGTTGTATTTGGTCAACATATAGTTGTCAAGTTCAGCCTTGAACACGTTCAGGCTTGTTGCGAAAATGATATGTGGGGGCAGGGAGTTCCATATAAAACAAACTCTGACAGCAAAGAAGAAACTTCGACAATTTCAGAACTCAGAACTCAAAACATTTTATGGTAGAAAAAGCATTATGCTTAACAATAACCATAGGATGACAAGGTATATGGAATATATAATAAAATATATAAAATATCTCAAAAATCAATAGGGACACTCGCAAACCGCATGGTTCGTCATAAACTCATCGAGTTTGGAAGCGAAAACCTCAACAGATTCTGATCGTGTGATTTCTTCAGGCAAAGATCCAAGTGAAACAAATTCTTACCGAGAAAAAATTACAACGAATATCCAATCGATAATGCGGAATGCTTAAAGCCTTTGAATGTGTTCGTGTTCGAGTAAGGCCGTTGGGATTTAGCAAGTGTTTAAGGGGATTGTTTTCAGTATGCAGGATTTTGAATGTCAACATAAGGTCACTACGTATCCGCCGTTGGGTAAAATCCTGTAGGTTCAGTTTTAACATTCGCTCTGTGAAGGCAAATTTCTGTACCGGGAGACCAACTTTGTAGCACGATGATAAATCCTGTCGAGTAGTTCGATATCCTTCCTCAGCCATGGTGACCAGGCTTGGATGGAATATTCCATAACAGGACGTATATACGTGTTAATTACCCGGGGTAGGGTTTCGGGAGTAAAAATCCTGAATATTCTTTGAGAAGACTCAAGATACTGAAGCTTTATTGTACACCATCCGTCAATGATCTCCAGGCTTAAGGTTAAACGAAACCCAGATACCAATATTTTTTTCTGCTGTGGTCCAGATGAGTTCTTACGTGCTAAGCTGATACGTGTGGTGCAGAGATTTTCCAAGCTGCAGTATTTTACATTTCGCAGGGTTAAATGGTAACCCATTCAACTGGAAGAAACGAAATCAGATGCTTAGATCCCGATGTTATGTCATACAGTCATTAAAACAAACCTGTCACGTTTCCATATTGTTAAAATCAATCGTCAAATAGTATCAAGTTGCATCAAATATCCTGCACTATATCGTTCAGATACACCAAGAATAGAAGAGGTCCAGCGCCGAGCCTTGCGGAACTCCACTCGTGACGTCTATTTTTCTAGATAAGGTGCTGCCAACGCGAACTTAGACGTGTCTATCAGTGAGATAGTCCCTTATCTAATTTAGCAATATTCCCGTTATTCCACAAAATTCGAGCTTTTTTATTAAGATGTCATGGTTGACCCTATCGAAAGCCTCGGAAATATCGAATTTGCATGCATGCACAGCCTCAACTTCGTCTAGTGCCTTGGTCCAATTCTCGAACGTTATATGAATTTGATCTGGAGTGTGGAATAATTATCTTATAGCCCTGAGATCTGCTACCACGTGCTTCTTGTCGATAAAACAGGTGTTCAAGTGGGTGATCCACTGTATGCAGAATGTTGAGCAGCAGGATCAAGTCACCCCTGAGACGACGGTACGAAAAGTCAAAGACGTATAGAGTTGCAATCCGCTCCTCGTATGGCCTGTTGTATAGACGGTCACCAGTTTTGTAGCGCGGTGGTATACCCGTTGCAGCAAGGTCATGTCCTTTTGTAACCATGGGGACCATTCTTGAACAGCATACTCCATTGTTGGTCTGCTATAGGTGTTAATTATACGTGGAAGTATCTGCTTTGAGCAATCCTAAGCTTTGGCTTGACTTTTTGTATACAACAGAACACTACCATGAAGATTTCAAGTTACTGCTAATCCACACGCCCAAGTCTTTTTCTCCAGTAATCCATGAAAATTGTTGAGATCCCAGAGAGTATGTGAATTCAAAGGATTTACCGACGTTTAACATTTTGCATTTTCGGATGTTGAATGGTAGGCAGTTCCGCAAGGACTAATTATGAAGTGCTTCGAGATCTTTTTGGAGAATTTGGCAATTTTTTTATCGTGCGTATTCTAGTCCAGACCTTGATGTCACCCTCAAATAAAATGATTTTGCTGTGTACGATTTCGGGTATATCGTTCGCGTACACGAGGCAGAGTATTGGCGCTAAGACTGAGCCATGAGGTACGCCACTTGTAACTTCAACTGGGCTGGATAGTGCTCCATCAACTCTAACCCTTATAACTCTACCAGTCAAGCAATCCTTTATCCAGGCCAATAGTCTACAACACTCAACTCAAGAAAAGGTTGAAAATGTCAGAGAGTGGTGAGAATAGAGCATGGGCGCATTGTTTTAGGATGAATGGTATTATTCCATCAGCACCAGGGGATTTTTTGTATTTAACCCGCGTAGCCTTATTAGCACACTCTCGGGTTTCACAACGATTTCGTGTACTGTATTCTGCGATCTGAATGCAGGTATATCGTAAGATACGTGCTCGTTAGTGTAGAACACTCTAGAGTAAAATTGAGCGAGTTCGTTAGTGGCTTCGAGAGCTGTGGATGTAGTTCCAGTCGTAGTAAGTAAAACAGAAACACTTGACTTTACCCTGGCCTTTCTGTCTACGATCTGGAAGAGGAGCTTCGAAATTCGTTCAATTTTATCCATCAGATTGATTTGATACTTTTCTTTATCCTCCTGGACAAATTTAGTAACTATGTTTCTCAACAAACGGTAAGATTCTCAAGATTCAGGTGTTGACTGCAGTATGTGGATTCTTCACGCACAGTTTCTCACCTTTATCCATTTCCGTGATCAGGACGTTGTTTTGATATCTGTAAACAACCAGCTGAGTTTTCTCAATTAAACTAGCAGTGTATGCTTCGTCTGCTGACGGTGGTCGGTATTGTGGAGTGGCTTGTCAGCATGAATACTATTGTAATCAGAATAAGTAGCTGTCAGGTGTCTATCTCTGTATTGTACTCCTCATGAGATTCATATATGTGTTGAGACGTGTAGTGAATCCACCTTTGTTCGCTCTGATCTGATTTTCTACATGGTGACGAGGGTGCTCGACGAGAAAACGTCGGATAGGACCTGAGAACGCCCGTTTTAGCGGCTTTAATGTTCGACTACCGGCAACACTCAATGGAAGGCGATGAAGGATTGGCAGAGAGATGGAAACGGTGGAAGGAACAGTTTAGAGACATTCGGACGTTGGCGAATCTGACGAATACCGACAAAGCGTATCAAATGGTGACGCTGAGGAATGCGCTTGGTGAACAGGCTACGAATTTCATACCTTGTTTCACCTTTGATAAGAACGAAAACGCAGATGACTGGGAAACTATCTTCGCGAAGCTCGAAGAACAATGCCTCGGTCAAGTGAACGAGAGATGGAAACTGTGGTAGCAACACTTCAGCGACTTTCGGACGTTGGCGAATCTGACGAATACCGATAAAGTGTATCAAATTGTGACGCTGAGGAATGCGCTTGGTGAACAGGCGACGGAGTTTATACAGTGTTTCACTTTTGTTGAGAACGAAGACGCAGATGACTGGGGAAAAATCTTCGCGAAGCTCGAAGAACTTTGCCTCGGTCAAGTGAACGATTGTCAATTGTCACGCGCAAGATGTCGATGAGCCGATCGTTTGAAAAACGGAAGGATGTGGAGTGGCTGTCAGCATGAATACTCATTGTCCAATCAGAATGCAGTAGCTGTCAGTGTGTCTATCTCTGTATTGTAATCCTCATGATGATTCATATATGTTTGTTGACGTGTAGTGAATACACATGTGTCGCTCTGATCTTGACTTTTCTACAGGTAAATCACACCAACAACACAGTTTTCACCTGTTGCTAATTCAAGTGAACACCAAAGTGTATCTTCCAGTATCAAATCATTATCCGTGATTTCTCTGAACGTGAGGTGTTGATCATAGTAAATAGCAACACCTCCTCCTCCTCCACGATCCGTTTGAGTACGATGAAAAAGAAACATGTTTAGAATGGAAATTTCCTCCTCAACTAATTGCTGATTGAACCAGGTTTTCGTTACGGCTATCAGGAGTGGTGAATATATTCGACGAAGCTCGATTAGTTCAGGTAACTAACTAACTAAACATTGTGCGTTGGTGTACAAACTTTTCATGTTTGACCTTGATAAAAATGTTGGATGATGGGTATTTGAGCAGGTAATTTGAGTAAGTGTTAAAGGTGGTGGGTAAATTACATCACCGACTCAGATAGAGTCGATCGACATCCGTTTTTTGGAGCAGAAGTCCCGTCATCATTGTGCTCCATACCAACAGGTCCGACAACTTCGACTATAGAGTCGGTTTTAAGGTGTTTACTGATAATTTTGATCTCTCGTGTAACTTTGTATCGATACTGGTTTCAATTGTTAAGCACGGTGTTCATCAAAGTGGTGGTCAAAAGCGTCCGTTTAAGGGGTCGTGGTCCATTGCCTTTGTAATTCGATGACTTCGGGATTCGGAACGTATCGATAACCGTGACATTGATGGTTTGGATAGCATTACTAATAAATCTCCACTGTTGTAGGTCGTTGTTGGATTTACACATTGTATCTAAACCGGTGGCATCTTCTGGGACATTTAAGATAATAAGGGTTCTTTTGTTGCGATCGTTTGTTCTCTTTTGTTTACCTTCCGGTGGCGATTTTACTTGCACCGACCAGGGCACATCAACAAATACACAAGATGTATTTTCCATGCCGTCCAGTAGCTAGTATTTCGACAGAAGTACATCTTCTAAATCCTTCTCATTTTGCACTACTAACTTGAGCAACCGCGGCTTATCTTAATGTAGCGCTTTAGGAGGACGACTCAAGCGAATCAACGAAAACGGGTGGATCGCTTTGAGATTCACTCGAGTGCACAGTTTCAACCATTCAACCAAATCATTCTGGTGTCTATTCGACAATAACGTCTCAGTCGACTCTGGCATGTTGGTGCAGATAAGACTAAGAGAAATTCCTTTCGAAGCAACTTTCGCTAATGAGGCCTTTGATGTGAACGGTTTCGGCTTCAAGACGTTTTTAACGCTCTTTTGGGTGCTGTGATTCAATAACTCAACCTTTTCCAGAGTTTGGTTTGGTGGTGGTAAAGTTGAGGTTATTCGTTTGTTCAGTTTACATGTTTAAGGCTTGATTAATGGCTCTACAGCATTTTTCACTCGTGCAAGCTCCTCTTCCAGTTGCGACAGTCTACCTTTTATCGTATTAGACACTTTTCCAACAGATGAATGTATACTCTTGCGATGTCCATTTATATTTGAATTTCTACAGACATGGCAGAAATGACAAACAGATGGATAGTGCCGAATCGGACTGTTTAGTCATTCAAAAGGCTGTAAAAAATGAAAATTCATTCGATTGTGATATACATATATGGTCGACATCAACCAAAAGAGGCCAACAACAACAACAAGAACAGTATTTTCTCTTGTTGTAAGTTGCAAGATTGATTGTCAAAAAACAGGGTCGAAATATGGAACCAAAAATATATCGTTATAAAAAGATGAATCAGTCGTCATGACCGGATTAACTTCATAAATATGTGAGGTAATAACAGAGTTGTGTGTTGGCTACTTCGGTCAACTTCGATCATGGAAGTACATCACAAACACATAAATTGTTATGTTTTACAGCTTTTCGAATGACTAAGTAGCCCGATTCGGGAGGAACAATCTCTCCCACAGCGCTTGCAATACTAGTCAGAACTAGGTTGTAGGTCTTCAGTTGCACGCAAGTGGCTTGAACTACGTTCAGCAGCCAATGAGCTGTATCTGCTCCTCCCCAGCTGGCAGACGACGCTTTACACAATGCTTTCAATGTGAGCGGTCAAGAGCAAGTTATTCCCAACTCGCCGGGTCAATGCCAAGAGCTTTCACATCTTTTTTGCAAACGCGTTTGTACAGCAATTGCGGTCTGCCCAATGGTCGAGTTCCAAATTGCAACGCACCATAGAGTAGATCTTTCGGAATACGACCATTTCCATTCTCTAGACATGACTAAGCCATCTCAGGCGGCTTTGTCGTAATAGGGTGAACATGCTCTTTAGAACAGCTTTTGAAATAACTGCAGCATTAATCTTTCTATCCATCCATGATATGTTGAAGATACGACGAATGCTTCGTAGATGGAAAGCATTTAGCTTGCGTTCGTGTCTTGTGGTTAGCTCGCATATATTCGTCAAGTTTAGACTTAATTATGGCTAAGTAAGCGGTATCCGCCAAACAAAACACACAAGCGCTAAATGAAAAGATACCCGAGGCAGTTCTGTTTGGAATGTGGTATTCTCCACATTCAAACATAACCTCGGATGTGATAGAAGTTCGAAGTTGGTCAAATCCTATTGTTTCGAAACTCCATGTCTCCAAACCCAAACGGCGAGCGATGAGTAACAAGCTGTGAATTGTAATCTAAAGCGATGAGGGCATGATGAAATCATCAGATTTTATCATCTTGCTCAAGCATTTTCTAATGCTTGCATTTGACTTACAGCGACAAATGCCCTTGGCCGAATTCACATGACTGAGAGCGACAACGCCGTAGCCAAAGAAGACAAGGAATCGTATGGAATTCGACAACCGAGGCTTGTCACAGACAGTCCAGTTATGTGGCCAATAAAAAGTATAGGACCAGATGATACGTTATCATGTTCCTTGTTATCACTACCTGATTGGTGAAACGGATAATCCAATGACAACGTTTTTGCCATAAACAGCATACATCGTTAAGCAATTTCAAGTTTCAAGTGACTGTCCGGAGGGCACGCCGTCAAGGCGTGCTTTATTTACCCTTTTGCCTCCTGTATGAAACCCGAGAGGGCCATCAACCAATCAGCTGATCGTGTGTGTGTTCGAAGTGATTTACTACAGAAACCCGAGAAGTTAAGGGTAGACATTACGTGCGGCGAATGTATTTCTGTCAGCCAATAAGAATTGACAGTCCTGCGAGTAAAATTTGAGTGTTATCAGGCGGGAAGATTTTCCTCGTTTAACGAATAAATGAAATTTTTCGTTTTTTTATTAAAAACACGTTAAACATATAAGATTGACAGGCATACAGTTGATTCCCAATGTGAAACAAACAAGCTATCGCATAGATAGCAATTTTTCTAGATGACCTGAAGAGATAGTAAACAACCAAGCTTCTTTTCCAGAGCTTAAAACATATTTATATAAATAGAAACGGTTGCATTACATGCTAACTGGATTAACTTAACCATGGAACAATGTAACAATGGTTTATTTCAGTAAAGAAGCGCACAAGCTTAAAACAACCGCAGGATATTGCGGTGTTCAATAATGCAAGCAATAAGTGAAAAAATACGCGAATGTCATAAGAAGATCAGCCTCATGGGATTTAATAATGATGTTCGTGGAGGTAAGAGTCAATCCTGTTTTTAGACACGGTTAAAGATTCAGGGTGTCCGATGCTTCAGAAGTAGCTTCATATGAAGTGAATGAAAGGTTGCATTTTTCACATCAATATATAAGTTTGCTGATGAAAATCCTTTCAATAGGTAAATGCACAACACCCGACGGTAATGAGTTTCATAAGAAAATAAATGCGCACCAGATAAAGGCACCGTCAATTGTGATGGCAATCCGTATTCGTTTGTACTGTAACAATTGTACCGAATGCGCAGTCATATTTTGTTTCGTTTACACGTTGTTACAGCCAGACGAATTCAAATGGCGTGCACTCCACCTACCTAATCAGCTTAAAAATAAAACGGAACATTTTATTCCCAACTGTCACACCTTCTCACCTGAAAGCATGAAATGTTTCTAAAATTTGTCGACCGTGAGGGGTCCATTTCAGACGTTCTGTGTTATCTTGGTTGTGAAAACAATGAATACACTAACGTGTGTGTGTAGTGTAGATCGTGCGGATGGCCTAAGACATGCAATACTTGATAGCGTCGTATTCTTCTAAATCCATGTCTAGATTTCACAACATGAGCTTCTAGCTTGTTGTAGCCTATTTTCCACTGTTACTAGCCTCACAGGACATAATCTTACTGTCTCGAAACTGCCAAAAACCAGTTGGGTGCGCAGGAATGTGAGCAAAACATTACTTTGGTTCATATATATTGGAAAGATAGATGCACCACTAAGTTCAATAGAAACACTACCAAGTCAATCAGTTGTTGACGTGTCAGAAACAATTTCAGCCGATACGATAGATCACTGTGTTCCAACAGTACAGTCCGTGTCTGTTTTAGTTGGAACAGTTTACCTTCAACCGTTGCTCACGCCAGAACTCAGAAACTCAGAACTCAGAAAATTGTATGGTGAAAAAGCATTAAGCTATTGCTAATGATCATTGTTCATTTGTTTAAAGATTGGAATTCAACAGCTTAAAACACTGGTTAGACACACGTGTTGTTCAAATAGATTTGCACTTGAAACGTAAACTCTCTAAACTTAAATCTTGTTTTACTTGCTCGAATCGAATACCCGATCTTCGAGGATTGTCCATCTGAATCTCTGCGTTAACATAAACATTCTCGAAAAAATTCTTATCAGATCCAAAGTCCCGAGCGCTTCTAGTGTCTTTCTCACATACCCTGCATTTGCGCACAACAACGGGTTTCTGGCTGTTTGCCGTCATTAGGTGTTGACAGTAAGATTGCTTTCAGTGAATCTTAAAACAGTGGATAAACGGTTAACGAAGGTATACTTGAATGTCACTGTTAAAAATGATTCGTATAACGAACCACGATGTTTAAACACAAAACCAGATAGTGATTCTTGTTCAAGCGTTCGTGGCGCTGATGGATAACCAATGCAAGTTTCATTGAAATTATCCTTACTGTTTCCACTTGATGAAGGCAAACAGCCAGAAACCGGTGGTTGTGTGTAAGTGCAGGGAATGTGAGTAAAACATTACTTTGTTCATCCATGAGCGCCTTGATTGCTTGACCAAGAATCACTTTGAGAGTCCGTGTTTGAACATCGTGGTTCACCTCTAAGAGTTAAGTCGAGGAGTCACTGATCCCAACGAACGCCTCCCCGTTTTAGTCACCATCTGCGCGGTTATCTGGGCAAATGTTGGCCTCGAGTATGATGGATTATCTACCGGCTCTTCGGCAGTAACCTCTAAGTCGGGTAACGACGGTGTCTTTATGACGTTTATTATCAGTTCATTTAGTTTGTGTATACTGGATTCCATTCCATTTAGACGCGTCTCAATATCATATTCAGGGGTTTTCGTCGCCGAGGCTGACGGTGTTGATTTGGCCTTGCAAACCACTAACTTACATGACTTTAAAACGAAATTAGACGAATTTTTATTGCATTATTCGTTTCCAGAACACTTATACACTGTTTATTCTATGTTCTTATATTGTTTATACACTAAAATTTCAATTTTTATTATCCTACGGTTGTTGTTAAGCTTGTTGCTTTTTAGACCATTAAAAACCTTGAATTACCTTGAACCCACTAGCATGGTTTTGACCTAGGTCAGTGGTCGCTATGCCGACAACATTGCTGTAACCACACAGCAACCCAATTCAACTTAACACAGCGGTCAGCATGAGCAAAAGTACATTACTAACGGGGCTAATGATCAACAAATAATACATAGGCAGACCCGGTATACTCGTTCAGGGCAAGGCCATTAAAATAATGGTTAAAAGAACGCTTGAAAAGAGATAAATTTTTATTGATAACAAATTCCAAATCGACAAGTATTTCATCTTCAATCGTCATCACTCACGTTAGATTCAGTTTCTTCAGTTAATCCTAAAGGGGCAATCATGTAGGGCGGGATCGGATTGCAGCTGCTAACAGGGTTAGCGAATTCCAAAAACTTTCGTAGGAACAAAGATATGGACGCTGTGGTCTCCGTCCGCAACCATCCGAAGCAAACAGGAATACCCATCTACCATCTATGCCATCTACCACAACAATGACGAATAAGTGGTACTTTTCACGGCAACTCTTGAAAGTTGAGTCAATGCCAATGAAATGAGGAAACCGGCGGCAAAGCGTTATCTGTTCATTCGTCATAAATATGAAATGAGTGAGATTGCTCTCAGCATCAGTTTCCATAGAACAACGGCCGGATGTATTGAGGTGGGAGCTCAAGTCGTATAAAGAACTTATGGTTTTGTGACTCGCCAGCAGCTTCCATCGCATGTTTCTTACGCCACACGGCGTGACGTATTTCCCCATCTGCGTTCGAATATAATTGAGGAGGGGGTGAACGATGGAGGATGGTGCAAACAACCAAGGGGGTGATCGTGAGACATCGCGGAGGAGAGAGAGGAGAGAAGATACGATATAGAGAGAGAGAGAGAGAGATGCATATATAATATTATATATATGTTCTAAGCTCTGGAAAGAAGCTTGGTTGTTTTAATATCTCTTCAGCGTCATCTAGAAAAATGCATCTATGCGACGCTTGTTTGTTTTCACATTGGGAATCAACTGTATGCCTGTCCAATCTTATAGTTAACGTGGGTTAATAAAAAAACGAAAAATTTCATTTAGCGTTAAATTAAACGAGGTAAAAATCTTCCCGCCTGATATAGCACTCAAATTTTACTCGTAGGAATGTCAATTCTTATTGGCTGACAGAATACATTCGCCGCACGTAATGTCTTACCCGGAACTTATCGGGTTCTGTAGTAAATCACTTCGAACACACACACGCATCAGCTGATTGGTTGATGTGCCCTCTCGGGTTTCTACAGGAGGCAAAAGTGTAAATAACGCACGCCAAAAGAGGCCAAGACACCATGACGCCTGGTCGGTGGATCATGTGATTTCGAGAACCGGATCGCTGCACGGATCAGCGATTAGGAAAATTCTAGAATTCATGAAAATTCTAAACTCATATAAAGCGACTGAATGTGTAACAGAGAGTTTCTCGAAACAAAGGATTCTCCAGCTCAACAATCAAACGTCGAAACTTTGCATCACATATGCGAGCTGAATAATTCAATATGATCTTCCAAAAATTAGAGGCATACGCTGAGGCTTCGGACAACTTGACGATTGTAAATGAAAGGAATAGAATAGGTGAGTTCAAAAATGAATTGCAATGTTATATTGAGGTTCCCTTGCATTAATCGACTAACATTAATTCTCAAATCCACCGAAGATGTAAGAAATTTTGCGTTCGGACACCGCTGCATTTATTGTTGTATGTTAATGCTGTAGGGAACAGTTGACTTTCTATCATTACTCACTGCATGAGTTTAAAACTAAATTAGACGAGTTTTTATTTAATTATTCGTTTTCCAATTACTTATGCACTACTAGAACTAATTGGTTGGTTTGTGTTTATACACTTGAATTTAATTTTCACTGTTTTGTTATTTTTAAGCTTGATAAATTTATTTCATTAAACACCTTGAATTACTTTGAATATAAATTGAAAGAAATAAATAGAAAATAATAAAGACGATCGTAATCAAGATTTTTGTAGCGTGATTTTCGGCAGCCATTTCGTTGGGCCAGAAGAATCTTCAGTTCGTGTTAACAGAAACCAGAGATAAAAAATCGCAATAGTATTTTGTAATCTAAAATATAACAAATGAATCGATTACGAAAAGTCGAATATGTATGGTCACTCAGACATCAGAAATATTCATTCTAGAAAACGTAATCAATAGGATTTTATTGAGCTTCGAAGGAAAGCGCAACATTCGGACAAGTTTTCATGTGATCCTTGAAATATCGTTGTATCGCAATTAATTCTCGCGCAAATACATTGTCCGACAACGTCATCTAACAATTATAATAAAACAACACTGCTTGTCTTGTGATCAACATATTAACAATATTCTATTCGATGCTATTTTGCCTAACGTGACTCACATAATAAGAGTCCTCGTCGGCTTATAATTCGGTATCTTCTATATAACGCAGCGAAGAATCGAGTCTCATATTTTCTCTTGTGATGAAAGGAATCTAAGCAGAGGCAACTGAATCCAATTTACCAAATGAAGTTTGGGCAAAGGACTTCACATTATGGGGATCGTCGCTACTACAGGCGAACATGAATTAATATGGTGTACTCATATTCACCACTCAATCTGCACAACCGTTTTCATACTGTTTGCTTGTATTTGTTTAAAACAGCTAGATTGGTATAGCAGTTTGTTATATATTCCCATGTAATTTGGAAAATAATCGACGTTGGCAATTCTAACTGTGTCTGAACTCAGTCTCCGCCCGCAGACGGTTACTAGTTAGTAACAGGTCTAGGGAAACACCAACTGTAGTCCTCTTGCAGATGCACTTTTAGCAGTTCACATGTGACCCATACTGGTCACAATCACATGACTCAGCTATACGATGCTGTCGACAAATAAGCCATGTGATCCAGGCTTTGCCGAGACGACTTCGCAAACCCAAATCTTGTTCCAGACAATTCCGTTGCCTGGCAAGCGAAGTGCTGCATACTCACCGGAACAGCAACATCACAGTCAACAATTATTAATAATCCATCCCAGACACGACTATTTAATGGAGTTTCGAAATGTGTCCCTCCAACGACTTAACCGAGATTCAATTCGCAAGGGCTTTTCAGGTACTTGTAGCGCGTACTGATTCATTCGCCGTGCACAATCGACTTCCGCTAATGAGTAAACACATACTCGCGAAGTTGCGTTTGGTTTTCTGTCAGCAACTAAATGAGCTACCACGGTGAGATAGAAAGCTAGGCGGTGGGTAGACTGCTACATATTCATGCCCCATGTCCTGACTATCACCCTGATCTGACGACGCTTTTGTGTCAAATGTGAAACGTTACCCAAAACTGCTTCAACCGACTGCATTCAAATTTCTTTTCATTGGGAATACACGATAAGTCGCAAATGCAGCATCGGATTCTGGTATATTCGTACATATTACGATTAAGTTCTATGTATGTATACTATACTTTGTATATTATAATATTATAATATTATTATTACAATCTATATTATGTTATGAGTAACTGAGAGTAAGTAAAACTCTAAACATTATATCATGTGAATTTATCATGTGCGTTATTCATATCTCTTTATAATTTTAACGCTGGTGCAACTGTCTTCAAACGTGCCATATAATCCTTCATTTTTGATTTCTTTCATTTGCAGAAACGGCGGAGATATCAATCACCGGAGTAAACAAATTCCGCTTTTTGTTTTATCGATTACGATTACGAAGTGACTCAACGAAACCCTTTAAGTTCCACACCGACATCCACGGGATGGCAATCCTCTGGAAGCTTTCGATTGTTTTGTTAATTTTGGATCTTGTGAAGATGAACTTGCAACGCTTAATTAGCTAGCATATATCGATAAACGTTTTGCACTTTATATCTGCATTGTTCTGTTGATAGAGCTTGATTTTTCATAGTACAAATTGTTTATTCAAAAACGAGGCACACGTCGATTGAGACCGTTTATTTTTCCAGTTGCTACAAAACAAGATGTTACCATACCATCACTAAGCGCCGAGAGCTAATGTCTCGAGCAAGTAAACGTGATTAGGTCGGTGGAGTATATCTTCTTGCACCAGAGCCCAACAATTAGAATCCAAGATTGTTTGTCACAATTGCGGATGCCCCTAAAATACGAGTCACGTAATGTTCGTCCTGTGATTATCAAATTGCTCATGAAGTGGCAAAAATTTGTTACAGGAGACTAACGTAGTTCTGTGTATGGGATGGGGATTTGAGCCCACAAAACATAGGTTTGAACTTACTTTTACTTTCCAGGACCCCAAATCATTGAGTGCGTGAGTCAACCTTAAGTGCATAAAGTGCGAATCAATGATAAAAAAACATGATACATATACTGGGGGTTAAGTCAGGTTTCTCGGTCACACGAAGTTCCAATCCTCAAGATTTGGACATGTTTTGTGTCGTTTTAACGACTTCGACGAAATCAATCTGCCTGACGTCGCTCGAAGCGTTCTCATGATAATATTATAAAAACAGAATTCTGATATTTGTGGGTATTGCAGGTGGATTTTCTGGCTCTAAAATTGTACCGCGTTGCAATTTCGTGCATATCTTACAAGAGCTCTTGCATAGCTTTTCGAGTTATTACACTTCACATCCTCTATATTATGTTGGACTTTCGAGCTCCTTAAATATCACAAGCATTTCGTGTTTCTATCAGTTTTAGCTCATAATGGGTGTCAAGGGGTTATCCACATACCTCCAACAGGATCCGAGCAATTTCTCGTCATTCGAATTACACAACACCAGAGTGGTGATCGATGCCTGGAATTTCATCAATTTCCTTTTTCGAAAATCTGGATTTACCAAACTTTATGGTGGCGAGTACATGGATTTTAACCTTTGCGTTCGTGACTACCTGAAACGATTGCACAAGTGTCGCATCTCACCAATATTTCTTTTCGATGGGTGCCATTCAAAAGAGGTTAGTTTAACACACATTTCGACGTAATTTTATTTCGTATTCACACAATATACGGACTGAGCGACACCTCTCAATACTCGCAAGTGTAGCGTCTCTGTTATATCACAGGAAACGCGCTTTGCAATACGTGAAATCTTTATATACCATTCACTTTTTTCTACGTTCAGGTGTTTAGATTCCTATTTTACTAGATAACAAAATATTATATAACTTATTCATTCATGACAATTTGGGTAGTGGAAAAATTGATTATTCTCAGGCAAATGACACTGCCGCCATGATTTACTGCGAAGTTAAACCGTTACGATGTCTCCATCACTTCCTGTCCCCTTTTCATTTCAATAGGGCACCAAACTTGGAAATCTACTCAAAAAGAACAGACAACGTATTAAACCTCTGAATAACTTTCTTAATCAAGTGCGCCTGCTTAGACTGTCGGATGTCGAAGATTATCGATCGCTTCCTGACATTTGCCCTGCTATGACCTACGAAACAGTCATGCAAATATTGATCGAATACAACGTGCCGTATTTGACTTGTGCTGGAGAAGCAGACAAATCGACGGCTGAGTTGGCCATGTTCCTGGATTGTCCCGTGTTGAGTAACGATTCCGATTTCTTTCTGTTTCGATCAATTGATTCGGAAACAAATCTGCAGTTCATATTGTTGGATACTCTTGATGCTAAGCCAAGGTGCCGAGAAGCTTTATGTGATTATTGTAAGGCAGAAACACATAAAAAATGTTTTTCTATGACCGGGCAGCTGTTTTCAGCAACGAAATGTTCATTCCGTGCGTTCAACCCTTCGCTGCTTCCACTTATCGCAGTCATGATTGGTAACGATGTGACATCACCGATCACGAATGTCAGTCCAACCGGAAATCACTGCGGACCTAAAGATATTCGCAGTGTTTTCAAGTGGTTAAGTAACTTTGGTTCGGATACATTTTGCTGTGTTCGGGAGTTGCTGCAGCTATATCGCAATGAGGCACTGGAAACTGTTGTTAATGAGATCATTGGCTGCGTGAAAACTTATCTTGTTAACCCCAAGGATTCTGGCTACGAGTTGTGTAATCTAATGAAAATAGTGCCGAGCAAATTCCGGGTGAGTGACAAGCATGTCACTCGCTTACCACGAAATTCTACGACAATGTCACAATGTAACGGAAAGGACTCGATTGCAAACGCTGCAAAGAAAATATGCCAGCTATTGTCTGGTGAAATAGTCACAACACAAATCAGAAATGAGCTATTTTACCAATGGCCTACTCTTCTGTTGGAACGGTTTCGTAAAGGGAATATCAGTACATATTTACTGGATGCGATTTACGTTCGTGGGGGAACATCGTTGCGCGTTTTGTTCGAAAAAATAGAGCAACAAAAGTCAATTTACAACGTTTCGGTATCCCTGCGTGCTGTATTCTACAGTATGTTGATTCAAATGGAACTTCGGCTGGGGAATGCGAACAAATTATGTGGTTTGAAGGATGGTAAGCCTGTAGAGATTCGGCGTGAAGGATTGGAGCTGCGTGACTTCAAATTAGACTTGCCTGAATTCAAGATAAACATCATTTCCGGTCAGAATATTCTGCTCAATTTTATTCGTTACTCGCTGAACTTGGAAATCGCATGTGTTGAAAAATATCCAAATCATATGCGACCGATTCTGATCGTGTTGTGTCTCTGGGTGCGAAATACGTCATGTCAACAGAGCTATTCGGTACGGTACAATTCAATGTTTCTGTCTTTTCTTTCTTGTTTCCTCGTAACATTTGAACACGTGAATGGCTTCTTGGATCGTACAGATCAGTTGGAATCTATCCTAGATAATTTATGCAAGTGTTACACAAGAATCGCTGATCAAGCTAAAATCTTCTGTTCGAGAAATCCTTCATGTTCACATTTTTCCATTGTGGTTGTCCATCAGCTGAACGAGCTACAAATCTTGTACTCGGAATTAGCTTCACTTGTTTGCCTGTATGAATCGATGTCCTCTTGCTCATCAGAAGTTCTCAAGTTCCTACCGGTTTGGTTATTGTTTCCTAGCGGTCGTTTTTTACATTGGATGGCGCAATCAATTGAAAGCTGTCCACCTTCAAATCGCTTCAATTCAATCGGCAACTATTGGCTACCTCGCATGCTGGGCGAACATTCAAATCTTCAGGTTCACGGACGGATACTAAATCAACTAGAAAATATTATTACTGATGTAAGCGCCATGTCATTGGCTAAGTGAATTCTTAGCAATTTCTCTCACTACGGATAGCTTCCAAACTACATTTCACATTTTCAATAATATTGTTATAAAATAAAATACGATTAGATGTAACCAATTCTTATGTCCCTATTTTCATCTGAATAAGTTCAGTGTCGTCATAACCTACGCATTCACAGAATTTACTCAATGCATGATGTGTGTTTAGATGAAAAAATAATATTTGAAAACTAAGAAGCTGATTTTGTAAAATATTTAAGTGGGGACACTGAGTGCAGTGTTATTTCGAAATAGCTGTTACAGCTCACCGCTATAGAACACAAATCACACCGTCAGCACGCACCATCCTGCATTTGACGAAGTAGGATATATCGCTGTGTTTCTCTGCGTGAGCGATTGTTCTACCCAAATCGAACTGAATAGTCATATGAAACACAGTGCAACATGAAGCCTTCATGTGATGTACACCCATAGTCGACATAATACGTAGGAAACTAACATCAACAGCATTGTATTTGATTATTGTGGAAAGGTTCGCTTCTCGCGATGCGTAAATTGCAAGGATCCTGTGTCAACGAAAGCGAGTATGCTGGTTTATCGGAAATCTTAATCAGACTGTCAATACACACAGGAAAACAGGCCTAATCAGGGCATAAGCGAATAGGATGACCCACCGGTTTACATGATTAAGTTCAAGTTGATCAGATTAAAATATAACCGTGCTGCTTGTGTGTAATAACCAGAGGAATTATTGCGTGATTCCGTCTATTAGTTGGTAAAAGTTTGCGCGGTTGGATACATTCACTAGTGCAGTTTGACGCACATTGCCGACCATGGAAGTGAGTCACAAGGGAATGACAATATCACACCTATTCACTATGTATTAATTCGAAATAGGTATCGTTACATAAATGCATCGTTATGTGGAGTAGTTCGGACGAGAGCAAGGTGAATATGTGAACTGATCCGTAACACATTACGGTAGAGAAAAGCAGATGGGAACTTTATTAGTATTGGCCGACATTTCGATGGTTTCCTCGATTAAGGAATAGAAAAGCATCCGTAAGTGCGCCACCGGTACCTAAAATCATGTGGCGAAGTAAATGTCGTTAAGTCTTTCGGATATAAACAACAACATTTTCTTTGGAATGATTGTGAATTAATATTGGCTGTGATGTTGCTGACATCATTCGTTCCATGTTGACCACAGTTTCACAAATGAAACGCACACTATTGCTCATAAATACACAATGAATCTTACCGCTATAAGTGATTAGCATTGGGATCTACGCATATTTTATTAAGTGATGGACAACAGTTTTAGAGAACTGGACAAACGCCTTTTTCACAAATATTATTAACCGTAAAACGGCTACGGTGTATTGGTAGATGTTTTTTCTACCGCCATCGGTAATTCATTTTCGTGTAAAGTGTAACAGTACTCATACCGCATTCCCGCAACTCACCTAAGTTAGAAGAGTCATGCATAAGAGAGGATGAATCTTGATTTATTTATCTGAACAAATTTTGACGGAAAGCCATTGATAAATAACATTAACATTGCAGTTTTGCGCTTGATTATTAGCTACCACAGATTTCAACCAACGAAAAATGTGTTGCAGGCGTTATATAATGGAATATGAAACGCTAATCTTTAGTAGTATTTGTGCGAATGAGATTGGTCTTGAAATCTGATCATCCTCAAAAACATGACGACCCCGAACTGCCAGTAACATCCGAACGCACCAGGAAATGGTATTTGTGCAATTTCGCAACACAAATTCCAGCTGACAGGTATAACAGCTTTAATACATGCATCTGACATGATAACCACATCAGAAAATATTTCAGCCGGAAGGGAGCAAATTTCTTGCTTTGGATTTACGATGTACATATATCCCAAAATGTTTCCGAAGCGAAAGAACCACCGTCCGCACAAGACTTTTTTATCGGGAATCCCACCGATTTCCGGGATCTTGTTATTAATTCGCCCCCACAAAGCAATCGCTTATTATACGTTTGTTTTCATTCCTCATCAGTGTATTCATGGACACCATGAATAGCAAGTATCAAACGGGTAAGTGAATTACAGAGAGACAATATGTCAGAGTAGTTGAGTTTGATCATTGGATTTCACTGGCAAATCAAAAAAACGAATAAGTCTACTAAATGAAATACTACATCTTGTAGCAAGCTTTACTACTGCACATGTTTATATTAATACAACAGCGCCATCTACGGTGGCTTGTCATGTGTACACTCGGAAAATGTTCGTATTCCAAAAGATCTACTCTATGGACATTTGAAATCAGAAAGTGGATCATTTTGCAGTACAGATCCGTTCGCAAAAGAGATTTGACGTATCTTGACATTGAGCCTACGAGTTGGAAATAACTTTCTCTTGACCGGTAACTTTAAAGTTATTGTGTAAAGCGTATTCTGCAAGCCGAGGTAGATCACTCGTAGATCACAACGTCAGCGTGCAACTGACATCCTTTTTTGAGTACTGCCGATCAATGTATTCGCTGCGGTAGAGATCCCCTGAATCGGACTTTTTAATCATTCGAAAGTCTTTCGAGCAAGGCAAATTCATGTTCATATGATGTTCATCCATGGTCGGCAGAAGGAGGCTAACAACAACGAAATCCGCTAGTATATGCTGACGTTTAATAGTTAACACATAAAAGGCGTACTCACCGATCGCGGAGGATTGAGTCTTTTGCGATAAAACGATTCGTTGCAGAAGCAAATGAAGTAAATAACGCTTATAAAGTGAGGGCGAATGACTACACATTATGGGCGATCGTCGCAATCACCTGCGGATATTATTAGTCTATTGCACATATTTCCAACACTGACGCCACACATACTCTTTTATACTTTTTTATGGCCGTAATATTAATTTTGTTTGTACAGTATTTTGAAAAATATTTACGTCTCGCTGTGTCAGATCTCACAGTCTTCACACAGTCGGTTACGCGTTAGCAACAGGTTTTACATTTTATGTTCGGTGTATGACGGAAACAAAATCCTTTGTCCTTCTGTCCCTGAACTTTTAGCAGTTCACGTGTGTACTAAAGCCAAGAATGACCTTGTTCACATTTACATGACCGATCTTAATGATGCGGTCGGCAAATAAGCCGTTATATGAGGCTTTCCCGAGACAAAATCGACACACGGAGACATGTCTCGAGCAGCTCTGTGGCATGGCGAGCGAAGTGCCAATTCATCATGTTCCTAACACTAACTGTCCTAATTTAAGGATGGCGAATCTTTGTTAAAATCGAATTGTCTCCCAAACAAATAGAGTGCAATGTACATACATGAGCGACCAATTCGGAAAGGGCCAACAATAACATCACAGTCACCAATAATTTATAATTGTTACGAAACTCGTGTTGTAGATATGTATTCGGAAAGTCGATCCCCAAAGAATTCCCGACATTCAATTTGCAAGGAAATATAACATTTTTGTAGCGAGTACTGATTCGTTTGAGGCGCAATATCGAACAACAGCGCATACTCGCGAAGACCCGTTAGTTTCCTGACAGCATCTAAATGGGATACTACACACTATTTGAAGCAGCTTTTTCACGTTTAAATAGTTCAGTCGACCAACGTTAGGTTATCCGTGTCAATTGAAACCAATCCGACGTAATGTCTATATAAAATTACCAGGCGATTTTAAGAGCGCGTATATAAGTTACTTAGTGTGCCAGTCTATCGGTCTTTCTCTAAAGACGTTGGGGTCACGTGATATCAAGCAGACATCATCGGCGTATTCCAGATCCTCCAAATGGTCGGATTCCTTCCAACCGAAACTGTTCCTCTCACCTTTTACTGTCTGTTTCATTATCCAGTCTATTGTTGTTGTTGGCCTCCGTCGGTCGATTTCGACCATGGATGTACATCACATCGCATGAATTTCATGTTTTGCAGCTTCATGAATGACTAGACAGTCCGATTCGGGAGAAACATTCGCTTCCGCAGCGATTGCAACGATAGTAAGAACTCTGTTGAATTGCATCAGTTGCACGCCGGCGGCGTGATCTGCGTTCAGCAGCTAAGAGCTGTATTTGCTCCTCCCGGCTTGCAGACGACGCTTCAAACAATGCCTCCAAAGTGAGCGGTTAAGAGCAATTTCTTCCCAGCTTGCGGGGTCAATGTCAAGAGCTTTCATATCTTTTTTGCAAACATCTTTGTACCGCAAGTGCGGTCTGCCCAATGGTCGACTTCCTAATTGCAACTCACCGTAGAGTAGATCTTTCGGAATACGACCATTTTCCATTCTATAGACATGATCCAGCCACCGCATGCGGCGCTGACGTAATAGGGTGAACATGCTCTGTAGACCAGCTTTTGAAAGCACTTCAGCGTTAGTAACTCTGTCCATCCACGATATGTTCAAGATACGACGGATGCTTCGTAGATGGAATGCATTCAGCTTCCGTTCGTGTCTTGCGTGGGTGGTCCAGGTTTCACTGCTGTATAGTAAAGCATTTAGTACGCACGCGCTGTACACCATCATCTTTGTCTTTACAGTCCGCTTGCGGTTACCCCAAACACGAGAGTTCAAACTGGACAGAATGACAGCTGCTCTGCCAATCCGTTTATCAATCTCCGTGTCCGCGAGAGATTATCCGCAATGGTTGAACCAAGATATGTGAAATGATGTACTGGTTCAAGCTGACAGTTTCCAACAGTGATGATTGGTGGCGATACAGCCCCTTGGCCAAGGACTTTTGTTTCTTGCTCATGCTGATTGTTAGACCAAAGTCTTTGCATGCCGACGAAAAACAGTCCATTAGCGACTGTAGGTTTTCTTGGGAGTGAGCAATAAAGGCTGCATCGTCGGCAAACAACAGGTCACGGATTATCGCATCCCGTACTTTGGTTCGTGCTCTTAACCGGTTCAGCTTCAAAAGCTTACCATCACTCCGCGTGCGTATGTAAATGCCTTCTGTTCTCGTCCTAAAAGCGTGCTTCAGAAGCAGAGCGAAAAAAATGCCGAACAGCGTGGGAGCAAGAACAAACCCTTGTTTGACGGCTCGGCGAATTTCAAATACTTCTGAACTGCAACCGTTGAAATGGACTGAGCCTTTCATGCCTGAGTAGAACGAAATACCGAGTCTGAGCAGCTTCGGGAGGCAGCCTATCAGATCAAGCATTTTGAAAAAAGACCCTCCCTGCTGACGTAGTCGAATGCCTTAGTTAAATCAATAAAAAACGAGTATAATGGCATAGGCTGTTCCGGACACTTTTATGAAGTTTTCTCAGGAAGAAGATCATGTCAACGGTTGATCTTCCCTTGCGAAAGCCACATTGCGATTCGGAGTAAATTCTATCAGCTAAAACGTGTATCCGGATCTGTAAGACCTTAGCAAACAATTTGTCTACAACATTCAGAAGGGATATTCTTCTCTAATTGTTGCAGTCGCCTCTATCCCCCTTTTTCTTAAATAGCGTGATGATCTTTGTTTCTCGCATCTCTTGTGGGACACCCCCATCCTGCCAGCACTGAAGAAGCAAATGGTAAAGAGGCTGTAATGATGCTGCTTTACCGCATTTGATGAGATCAGGTGGAATTCCGTCGTCACCAGAGGCCTTCTCATTCGCTAAGCTGTCGATTGCCTTATTGAGCTCATCAAGAGTAGGAGGGGTATCTAGATATTCAATAGTCGGCAACCGCTTGACATTTTCAAATACATGTGGTAAAACCGTACTGTCCCTAGAATAGAGAGAGGAGAAGTGCTCTACCCATCTTTCCATCTGCTGAGTTTTGTTCACAATAGGGTCACCAGATGCAGAATTTTTGGGAGCCGTTTTAAGTTTGTTTGGACAAATGGCTCTCTTGATCCCATTATACATGCCGTGAAAATTTCCAGTATCCGCAGCTTTTTGGATAGTAAGGCTAAATTCTGTCCAGTAGTCATTTGCACATCGCCTTGCAGTCTCTTGGACCTTATTTCTAGCTGCTCTTAAAAGTTGTAAGTTTTCATCTGTTGGCATACCTTTGAACCTCAAGAATGCTGATCGTTTCTCATCCAACACAGCAGTCATCTCAGAAGCTTTTGCTTCGAACCAGTCGCTCGTTCGAGCTTTCGTCGGACCGAAAGTGGAAAGCGTGACTCGGCATATGCAGCTTTTTATCGATTCCCAGTTTTCTGAAGCCGATTCAAGTGGGGTTGTCATGCTAAACTCGTCTGTGAAGGCTTTTGCAAATCGCTTAGCTAGATTAGGTTCTCACATGCGGGTGACGTCAATCCTAGGCTTACCAGACAATACGCTGCGGTGAAATATCGTGTCGGAAAGCTTCCGTTTTGCACAGACCAGTGAATGATCAATGTCACAGTCGGCGCTTTAATATGATCTGGTGAGAAGTACGCTTCCTATATTGGTGCGCCTAACAAGAATAAGATCAAGCTGGTAATTCAAGGTTTTTTTTCAAGGTTTTTAATGGTCTAAAAAGCAACAAGCTCAACAACAACCCTAGGATGGTAAAAGTTGAAATTTGAGTGTATAAACAATATAAGAACATAGATTAAACAGTATATAAGTGTTCTGGAAACGAATAATGCAATAAAAATTCGTCTAATTTCGTTTTAAAGTCATGCAAGCTAGTTGCGTGAACAACGGTTGAAGGTAAACTGTTCCAAGTAAAACAGACACGGACAGAGTAAAAATACCTTCTACAGTTCAGGCGGGAATGGGGTACGACCAGCACATATTCATGGGTCCGATAATTACTCGTATCCCTTCGCGTGAATAAATACTGTAAGGGATTGTTCGGGGTATGGAATGTTTTGTAAAGTAAGATAAGGTCTCCTCTGATTTGTCGATAGGGAAAATCGAACAGATTCAGTTGAGCTATCCTTTCTTTATATGGATTGTTTCAGGTGCTGAGAACTAGTTTCGTTGAGCGGTTATAGATTCGCTGCATATGTTCCACATCTCTCTTGAGCCACGGAGACCATGACTGCACACAGTATTCCATGACTGGTCTCAAGTATGTATTCATGATCCTTGGGAATATCTTGGGCGAAAATTTCCCAAATACACGTTTGAGTAGATTTAGAACATGTGTTGCTTTTTTAAAGGCACTGTTAGTTTGAAGTAATGTTTTCAAACTGGAGCATATCCAGACACCTAAATCTTTTTCTTCACTGCAATTTTCAAGGACAGGCGAACCTATGTGATATGTGAACTCTATTCGATTCCCCACATTCATGATCCTGCATTTGTTGAAGTTAAACGGCAGTTTGTTCTTCAACGACCAGCTGTGAAGCGTATCAAGATCCTTTTCTAATAGCAGACAGTCTTCTGGACTACGAATGCTGGGCCAAACCTTTAAGTCGTCCGCAAATAACGAAATGTTACATCGAACAATTTCCGGTATTTCATTGACATAAACCAGTGCTTGGAGCGATGATGTTTCCAGGAGAACTCATGCTGTGGTTTTGTTTGAAAGAAAGTATTACTGACACAAAGACTGAACTGTGTGCATAATTCTAAAAGGCGTTGTCCATTTTCATTGGTTTTACCTACACCGAACCTCCTGAGAGAGTTTTGCCAAGCTTCGTAATCCGCACCAACTCTAGCATTGAAATCACCCAATACTACTACACAGTTTCTTTGTGGCACGTTTTTCAGGACTGTTGCGAGGTTGTAATAAGAAGCGTCTTTTTCAGCAGTCGTCGCATAGAGCGTCGGCGCATAAACGTTTACCAACGTAATGGTACCAGTAATGCACCTCAGATTTAGAGTACAAATCTTTTCGCCTTAGCTGCTGTCTCGGTTTTCTGTTTGCGTTTGAAGTTCGTTTCGAACGGCAAACCCAACTCCATGCAGTCGGGTCACATCGGACACTCCTTCTTCAAAAAATGTGTAATCTCTTTCTGTGTAGCTTGCCAGTGTCTGATATCGCGTCTCTTGTAAGGCAGCCACGTAGACATTCAGTCTCTTTAGCTCGTGGTTGGATGGATAGATAGATTGGATATATATATATATATATATATATATATATATATATTTTATATATATATATTTTATATTATATATATATATATATATATATATATATATATATATATATATTAGGAACGAAGTAAATCAAATGTATGGCTCGCAAATGCTGTTTTTTGCAAATGTAAGTCCAATTTCGATTTAAACATCACCAGGAAAGTATGGCCCACCACATGTTGGGGAATGGAATTCCACAAAACATTTGGTCTACATTCAAGACTAGAATCTGGGATATAAATGTATGAGGCAACTTCGCGTGCCACTTTTCCATCACACTGATCAAGAAATTGTCTTAGTGGATACGCTCCGTTAGACACATTTCTTTAGATCAGAATAATATCGCGCCATAACCTCCTACGGGTAAAGTCACATAGACACGGTCATCGCAATCTGTAGGTGTACGGAACATTGCGATGATTCATCACTAACTCTGTTGAATTGTGATACATTCTATCACATAGAGCAGCCAAAGTGTCCAGACTTCTAGGGCACACTCAATTGTAGAGCACAAGTAGTTGAGTGATAGTTAAACAGGGTAGAAACCGGCAATCGATTGGAATATGTTTGGGACCGATCGTGGATTCATAATGCAAAAAAATTTGAGTGCAATCGGTTAGAGTACTCTAGGGTAGAAAGCGGTTTTCAAAGCTGAAATTGACAAAAAATCCGGTGTGATTCCATCCACACCTCGGCATTTTCTTACATTCCTTTTAAGCAAATGACCTGCAATAATTTATGGATTTATCAAACGATATTTCGATTACAGTCACCTGAATACTCGCAAAGTTCGAGTAAAACGATTTGCACGAATGCTTTAAAGTATTAAGTCGCGAAAACATTTACGCCTGGAATCCGATCACTTCATCAGACTGTTCTTCCGATGTTAGCATTCAGCACAAGACGGACGGACGGTTAGTCCAACCTTCATCGAGTGCATTCATGAACATAGTTGTATGAAGAGATTGTATCTAGTACCGCTTTAAATCGGTATTGTACCGTTTGCCGGGAGTGATCGTCCCTAAGATGAAGGGTAGGTAGTTAAAAATCACCCATACTAAGTATTGTTGCTTGTTGAGTGCGGATCAATATTTTTGATAACCTTACTTGGACGCATTAGCTGAACCCTCTTCTTCTTAAACATTCGAGCGAATCTTTGTATACTTCAGGTTATTGCTCACTCTGCGTCACGATGTAGCTGATTTCTCACTTTATCTTGTATTTATACAATATCTTATTATCTACTATTCACCTACAATATTTCCGGCATATCTCTTAAATTCCTTTGTTCAGTTTAAACGTTGTAGCCACATCATTTTCCGCGCACGGTACTTTCTCGGTGAAGATATTCCAGAAATGATAATCAAATAACGCTTTTCAGTCATCTGGTCGAGATGTCAATATTATTTTTAATGATGCATATGAACCGCCTACCTTATGCCTAACTTAGTTTCTATGGACTTCCGAAGATACATAAGGTAGGCATCCCCTTAAAGCCCATTGTTGACGGCATTGGATCCCCAACACACGAATTGGCTAAGCACCTTGCTCAGCTTTTGAAACCACTGGTTGGTAGCACGAATTATTTTATTAAGAACTCGTTTGATTTAGTTCGTCGCTTAAGTACCGTAACAATTGGTGAGGATGAGATGATGGTTAATTTTGACGTGAGCTCCTTGTTCACGAATGTTGATACTACGAGCGCTTTAGAATTAGTGCGAAAATCACTCAACTCCGATATGAGTGTACAACAAAACACCAGCTGTTTAGCAATTTGTCTAAATATGAACCACTTCTTATTTAGTGGACAGCTATGCAAGCAAAACGATGGTTTAGCGATGGGCTCACCAATTTCTGCAGCGCTTGCGATTATGTACATTGAGCACTTCGAAGAGATAGCTTTGAGAAACAAAGCGTTAAAACCATAGATATGGTGGGTCTATGTCGACGATACATTCGTCATCATAAAGCGAAACAGACTAGAAGCATCTCAATAGTTCGAATCCGAAAACCCAAGTCACAAGCGATACCGAGTCTACGGAAGGGACACTTCCGTTCTTGGACTATCTCGCGCAAAAAGACAATGGCAAGATAAGAACAACGGTATATCGTAAGCCTATCGACACGGATGCCATTTTGAGAGTTAAATCTTGATAAATCGTTGTATCGAAATTAATTCTCACACAAGTACAATTTCGAACCACGTTATCTGACAATTATAATCAGAAAACATTATCGTCTTGGGATGGACATATTAACATTGTTCCATTCCAAAATATTCATTTGCATGCTTTTCCGTCACAAAACACCCCATGCATCCAAATGAATATTATGTTTCATGGTTATGGGTTTAACCCCATTAAACATGTGTTTGGACACATGTGATTGAACAGGTTGGTCGTACCAGCCTTATCCAACAGTGGCATACAAGCGCTACTTGTTGTTCCATTCCATTTTTACATTTGCTTATCTGTCTCACATAATACGAGTGATCGTTGACTTCTAATTCGGTATCTCCTATATCAAGTAGCGAAGCATCGAGTCTCATAAATTATCGTGCGATGAAACGAATCTTTGCAGAAGTAAATGAAACGAATGAAGCCAATCGACTTGGGGCAATACACTAAAAATTATAGGGATCGTCGCAATTACTGGCGAACATGAATCAATCTGGTATACATATATTCGCTACTTAATATGGACAATCGTTTTCGCACTGTTTGATTGTATTTGTTTAAAACGGCTAGATTTGTATTGCAGTTTGTTTAATATTACACTGTGATTTGAAAAATAATCGTCGTTGGCTAGTCTCACTGTGTCTGATATCAGTCTCCGCCCACGGGCGGTTACTAGTTAGTAACAGGTCGGGCGTAACACAAACATTAGTCCTCTTGCGGATGCACATTTAGCAGTTCACGTGTGACTTAGCCCATATCACATGACTCAGCGTTACGATGCTGCCGACAAATAAGCATTGTGAATCATCCTGGTCTTTGAGCTGCTGCTGACTCTGAGTGCTGGTACCTTCGCCATCGGTGAACTCCTGGATGCGGAGCTTCATCCTCTTCGTGTAAGGGAGCGCTTTCTCGTAATTGTCATGAATGTAGACGAGCTCCTGGACCCTCTCGTTGTTCAGAAGGCTTCGGGTGGGCTTGGTCACGAGTCCAGCTTCCGAGAAGACCCTCTCTGATGAGACCGAGGTAGCCGGGATGGCGTAGACCATCCTAAAAGAAATAAGACAGGTTGAGTATTTTGTATTAGGTTCCAGGAGGTGCAAAAGTTAAACTTCTATTTCGAAGTATAACAATACTATATCAAAGTATAGCAATACTACATCTGAGAATAGAAAATAATATATTGAAGTATAGCGAATAATTTCGTAGTATGGCGAAGTTTAGCGAATATTATAGCGAAGTATGGCGAATAACGAGAATAAATTATAATCCAACGGAAAATAAGTGAACTTTAACTTTGAAACAACTTACTGGGCGACTTTGGCGAGTAGAGGGAGCTTCTTGGCCTTCATCCTCCAGTACTGGAGCACGTCGATGTCCTCCTTTTCCAGGGGAGACGCCATCCATTCATTCATCTCCTTGACATAGGAAGGAACTGGGGATGGTTGAGACTGGGACTGGGACTGGTCGACGCTGCCAAAGGCCAATTCCGGATCAAGATCAAGGTCATGGTGCTCTTGGAGAAAACCTTCAAGATCTTGGCAAGCGGGTTCCGGCATCTGAATGGATGGTGGGGCGGCTGGGGCCAAGTTGGCCAAGAGCAACTTGATGCTCTGCTCGCACTCGTAGAAGAGGTGACCATGAGACCTGGTCCTGAGGTACACGGCCTTCTGAGTAGGGTTCAGGTAGTGCGCAATCTGGTAGAGGTCCACGTTCCTGCCCAGCTCGGGAACTCTGATTTTGATCTCCTCCTGGAACTTCTTGATGAATGCCTTGGTGGCAGCCTTAAATTCGGCGAACAGCTTGATCCTGGAGGCGGACATCATGGCAATCTTGGCCATGTCCGGAATGACATGCTGCAGTGTGGGCGTCTCATCTGCCTGGAGACGTTTGCTGACCCTTGATCTGCTCGAGGGGCCAGAGGATGTCTTCCAGGTCCTGAAACTGCAGCTTGTTTGGAATGAGGGCCGCAAAGTCTGAAGGGGTGTTGAAGACATCATCCTTCAGCGACAGCAGGACCGCCTTTTTCCGGACGATGGATGTGATGGTCATGCACATTGAAGACCAGTGGATCTTGCTGTACTGAACGATCTTGATAAAGGGAACTGTAAAGGAATGACTTCTGAACTTCGAAGTTATAGCAAATAATAACGAAGCTTCGCTAATAATATGGCGAAGCTTTGCAAATATAGCGAAGTATAACGAATAACATAGCAAATTATATAGCGAATAGTATCGAAGTTAACCGAATATTGCGCTCACTCACCTTCCAAGTCAGCTGCCTTCTTCCTCATGAGATCGTTCCTGACCGAAGAACGCTTGACCCCGGTGGCCAGAGCCCTAACCAGCTTGACCAAGTCGCCCACCTCCTCGATCTGCATGGCATACTTGAGGGCGTTGTTAATTGCGTGGTCGACGCAAAGCAGGTGCTTGCTGATCTTGTCAGCGTTCTTCACAGCCTTCTTCATTTTGGCCTCGGCGTCCGTGACCATGATGGTCGCAGTGCTGTCTTTGAGGTTCTTGATGGCACCAATCATGGAGTTGAGGTAGCGGCCCACCACCTCCGAGTCGTGCCTACCCACCACCATCCTGCAGTCAATGGTGAATCTCTGCATGACCCAGTCGGGATCAATGTAGTGGATGGTCAAGCTCAGGTACCCCTGGTTGGAGCGGCTGGTCCACATGTCACTGGTGAATCCAACTCCCAGGAGGTTGGCCAGGTCCTTGGCGAGCTTCTTCTCCATGGCTTCCTCGACATTCTTGAAGAGGAGGGTACAGATGTGCCTGGAGAACATGATCTGCCTGGGGATGTTGATCTTCGGGTCCAGCGACTGAGAATACCTGGAATAATAGCGAAGGTAATAGCGATATATACCAAATTATAGTGATTTTTAATCGAAAAATAGCAATATATAACAAAGTATAGCGAAGTTTAAGCGAAGTATAGCAAAGTAAAATCGAAATTATCTTTCAAGTAAGAAGGTAACAACTTGTAATTGTAAATTTGTCATTTTAAATACCTGATAAAGTGGCGATTCTCCACATGGCTGAACGAAAGGTTGGCACCGGCAAGGTAGGCCATGATCTCCAGGTTGGTCCTCAGCTGGAGAGGACTCGTCGGGTTGTACTTCTTGGGAGCGCTGGCGCTGCCGCCGGACTTGTAGTACTGGGTGATCGGGGTCACTGAGAGCCTTCTTGAAGAGGTTTCGGATGACTCCCCGATCTTGACTCGCCCAGAGCTGGACTGGGACTGCTGCTGCTTCTTCTGGAAAAGAAAAGAATGAAAAACAGTTGAGCTTCATTTCCAACAAACTATTGCAAAGTATAACGATGTTCATGCACAGTATTTGGAAGTACTAAGCGATCTATAACAAAGTATATGGCGAGTTATTGCGAAGTATAGCAAAGTTTAAACGAAGTATAGCGAAGGTTGCGTCAAACTGAGTCTAACTCACCTTTTCAGTCTCGAACTTGGCCTTCTGGTTCAGAAACTGCTTAGAAACGTCCGGATGCTTCGACATGATGTGGCCGACCATGCCTTGGGGGGTTCCCTGAGGCCGGGCGATGGACTGGCCACAATCCTCGACTTGGCAAAGAGCTCGAGCTTCTCTTTCCTTCGCACCTTTCTTCACAGCCTCCTTCTTGAAGAAGTTCCAGATCGGTGATCTGGTAGGCTTGTGCCGGTAGGTGGTGTGATGAAAGTCGTCATCATCATCATCTGACGGCGGCGGAGACCTCTTTCTGGAGGACTTGGGGGTCCACGGGTCTTTGGACGGCAGCTTGACCTTGAGGGTCGGGCTCCTCTTGGACTTCTTGGCCGAGGCCGAGTCTTTGTCCTTGTCCGACTTGTGGTGCGTCTTCGGGGGGCTCATGATGAGACTATGATCAATTAAATTTTCATCCTATTTATAGTCCTCCAACCAAGCACGCAAAAGAAACAAACGCCCAGGCAAGGCGGCAAGCACCCACGCAGAGCGGCAAACACCCAAGCAGATCAAAACACCCACGCCCTTCGCATCCGGCCACACACCTACGCGAATACATTTAAAATATTAAAGTACAAAAAAGTACAACCTTTGTCTACTGACGGTAACTCTAGTTACCACCTCAAATGTTAGCTTATAGCAATTAAACAAGCAGTCGGTTGCTCAGTAGCTTACGTCGGTACCTTCAGTCACCATCGGAGTGCACTTGTCTGGCGGTGTCTGTCATCTGATCCTCGCAGGACTCTTTTTAGAGCCAGTCGAGTGTCAGCAAGTGTCAACAGCAAAAACAATTCCCGTAGACAAAGGGTTAAAATATTAAAGTACAAAATGAACACTCTTCGCTTTTAGCGAAGACCTCGCTAATATTCGTTCACGGCGAAGTTTGAACTTGCACTTCGTTTTAAGCGAAGCGAAGTATATCGAATTTTTAGTGAAGTTTTTTTGCCCTTCGCCATGGCGATAGCGAATCGAATATTCAACAATATTTGCTTCGCTTCGCAACTTCGCTTCGCTTTAAATTCCAAAGCGAAGTATTCGTTATTGTCTGAGATAGACTGCTTCCCACATCTGTATAGTATTTATTGCCATTATGGAGTAATCCAGAATTGTGAAAACTGCAGCATGTTTCGGTTAACTGAAACACCAACGAATTGAAATTTCAACACACAGAAAATTTCATGGCAACAACGAAGTTTAGCATAGCGAAAGATATGGAAGCGTTTCGAGTCTAATAAATTTAGATATTCTCAATGCATCACTGTCACTGTAGCCGAATAATCGGAACGAAGAAAATTGAATTGATCGTCATAGATTTCAGCCACAAGTTAAAGACGTTAATGCATATCCAACGGTTGTGTTACGCGTCTAATCTCAACAGGATATGGACAAGACAATGAGTGAGATGCGTACGATACTATTGAAACAAAATGATCATGCAATAAAAATACAAACATCAATTAGTCCGCTTCGTACTTCATCAACAAACACGAATGTTCAGCAGCTACAATGACCACGAGGTATCATAACTTCAAAAAGCAAGAAAACTGCCAAATAAAAATAACACAAAAATAAACTGGAAAACTAATAAACTCAAATAGTTCAGTAAAAGAAGCATGGCAAAGTGTAAAAATACACAAGCAGTTTTGAACATTTGCATACCAGTAAAATCAATTCAATTCAATTCAATTTTAATGGTCTAAAAAGCATATAGCTTTACAAAAAACCACAGAATAATATGGCAACAACGAATAATATAACAAGTAAAAATGGGATGGCAAAGCCTCAAGCACAAGTCTTATTTATCGACAGCATTATTGAACACCGTATGTATTTCTGTCAGCCAATAAGAATTGTCAGTCGTACGAGTAAAATTTGAGTGTTATCAGGCGTGAAGGTTTTCCTCGTTTCATGAATAAATGAAATTTTTCGTTTTTTATTAAAAACACGTTAAACATATAAGATTGACAGGCATACAGTTGATTCCCAATGTGAAACAAACAAGCTATCGCATAGATAGCAATTTTTCTAGATGACCTGAAGAGATAGTAAACAACCAAGCTTCTTTTCCAGAGCTTAGAACATATATATATATATATATATACATATATATATATATATATATATATAGAAACGGTTGCATTACATGCTAACTGGATTAACTTAACCATGGAACAATGTAACAATGGTTTATTTCAGTAAAGAAGCGCACAAGCTTGAGACAACCGCAGTATATTGCGGTGTTCAATAATGCAAGCAATAAGTGAAAAAATACGCGAATGTCATAAGAAGATCAGCCTCATGGGATTTAATAATGATGTTCGTGGAGGTAAGAGTCAATCCTGTTTTTAGACACGGTTAAAGATTCATGGTGTCCGATGCTTCAGAAGTAGCTTTATATGAAGTGAATGAAAGGTTGCATTTTTCACATCAATATATAAGTTTGCTGATGAAAATCCTTTCAATAGGTAAATGCACAACACCCGACGGTAATGAGTTTCATAAGAAAATAAATGCGCACCAGATAAAGGCACCGTCAATTGTGATAGCAATCCGTATTCGTTTGTACTGTAACAATTGTGCCGAATGCGCAGTCATATTTTGTTTCGTTTACACGTTGTTACAGCCAGACGAATTCAAATGGCGTGCACTCCACCTACCTAATCAGCTTAAAAATAAAACGGAAAATTTTATTCCCAACTGTCACACCTTCTCACCTGAAAGCATGAAATGTTTCTAAAATTTGTCGACCGTGAGGGGTCCATTTCAGACGTTCTGTGTTATCTTGGTTGTGAAAACAATGAATACACTAATATGTGTGTGTAGTGTAGATCGTGCGGATGGCCTAAGACATGCAATACTTGATAGCGTCGTATTCTTCTAAACCCATGTCTAGATTTCACAACATGAGCTTCTAGCTTGTTGTAGCCTATTTTCCACTGTTACTAGCCTCACATGACATAATCTTATTGTCTCGAAACTGCTAAAAACCAGTTGGGTGGGCAGGAATGTGAGCAAAACATTACTTTGGTTCATATAATATTGGAAAAATAGATGCACCACTAAGTTCAATAGAAACACTACCAAGTCAATCAGTTGTTGACGTGTCAGAACCAATTTCAGCCGATACGATAGATCACTGTGTTCCAACAGTACAGTCCGTGTCTGTTTTAGTTGGAACAGTTTACCTTCAACCGTTGCTCACGCCAGAACTCAGAAACTCAGAACTCAGAAAATTGT
>JACCGJ010024111.1:0-83953 GCA_013407085.1 Atriophallophorus winterbourni | reverse complement strand
GTTTAGTCCCTTCAGCTACTTATAAAGTAGCGAGTAGACGCGAACCTCGATTAACATTGCGCAATCCGTCTACACAAATACTGGTTCGAAACGCGAAGAGTCCAGCGGATACGCATAGCTGATGAGAGGCAAAAACCTCGAAAACGGTCCTGTGCTTCCGGTGAGATTTTAGCGTTTCGGAATGGTATTCTACTCTGATCTATCCTGGGGTTAATAACCCTCGCGGCAATACGCCGTTGGATCAGCGGGACGAGTTTAATTAAATACACATGGCTTTATCACCTCTACTGCAAATGTATGCGGTAGCTTGGACTTGCTTTCTTTATACGCCACATTGTATGAGGCCATCAAAATTTTGTCGATTTGTCGGTTTCTCGACCGTTAATACCTAATTTTGAAAACATTACTTGTGAGCAGAAGCGGATCTATTTAGCTTTTAATGCTTTTTGCCGAAATTGCTTAAATTTGACGGTTGTTGACGTCTACTTGCAACTTCGATGGAATAAAATTTACTCAACCTAGCCTCATTATCTCCCCCTTATGATAATATATCTCTTGGCAACTCCACTATTATTAATCTAATTAATTTTGTATAAATATGAATTTAAATTGAGTTCATATTATCGAAACTTTGTTGCAGGGGATGCTGCACGGGATGCATATGAGAGGGCGAGACTCGGTAGAGGTATTCAAATGCTTCGACTTGGGTGAAAATATAAAGTACTGCGGTTTATCTTACCGGATGTCAATTCAAGTGTTTCTTTGACAAATACATTGGTTGATATTTTCTAAAAGTTGCTTTTAGGAATGACGGAGTTGTTTCAGTGAATTGAAAAGGTAATTAAAACAACTTCATCCTAATATTATTTCGCATTTCTTGATTAAAAGACACAATATGAGACACATATATCATATTCGATAGTTTACATCAGGTTTTACAACACAAAGTCATATGTGAAGTGACAAATGGCCAATGAATATGAGCGTCATCAAGTATTTAACGGAACAAATGTCTCGTGATTTTGTGGAAACTCTAATGGTCGATGTCAATGTTAGCCAAGATTATCAGCGATCACAAACTTCTCGCCTGAGTGATATATGGCTGTTGTCAATGCCATCATCCGAACAACCCAGCTAATAAAGTTATACTTGTATGCCAACTGTTATATAGGGTTCGTACAACGAACCACGATGTTGAGACACAGAATCACAAAGTGATTCTTCGTCAAAGCACTCAAGGCGCTTATGCATGACCAAAGTAATGTGTTGTGGTGTGCAAGGGATGGGGATGTGAGCAACAAATTACTTTGGTAACCCAGGTAATACTTTGTTACATGTAGCAGAGAACTGTGTAAACCACTGAGAACCCATATTCGGGAACACCTAGTAACTGCTGTGAAACAGATGGGCATAGATCGAATTATTTCACTTCTTGGATAAGGTTTCGTGCAACTAACTTGCGTGATGTTCGGAAATTAGCTTTTTCAGTGCTCCCGCCGTACGGCCAAACGTATCAACTTGGGTAGCAGCCAGACAGACCGTGATTCTTGCGTATGTAATAAGGGTTAAAAGATTTCGTGATGTCATTATCATTTGTGAGAATAGCTTACGATGAAAACCTCATTTGTGCGCACGCTGGATTATACGAGTTCCGTGTTTTGTCATATGAATTTTGAATACTTTATGCATGGTTCAAGTGAAAGGAAAACGTGAAATTATGAATTCGGGTTCATTTCAAATTTCTATTAAAACAGCTCATATTGGCGCACCTTAAATGAAAATTTATCAATTCAGGTCAAACGTATTGCTTATAATTAGAGAGGTTCATTAGGTTTATTATTTTAGGCATGTAAATGTTTTAATCAAATATCATAGGCATTTCTTTCAACCAGCTTACTCCAAAAAACGTTCCTCCACCAAAATCAATTGCGTAACAATCCCCTCTCAAGGTCAACCATCAAAACGTTACTTGTATCGACTACGAAATTCCACTTCACAATAGAAAGCGTTCACTACGTGCATGACAATGAACGACGTCCTTTAGTATACAAACCTTAGAACCAGGAGAAAATACTCAGTACTCCTTTCCCGATAGTGATAACGTTTGGTTTTCGCAGTAGATTTCTTGCTAGCTGGTCAAATTCAAGCCTTCATTTTGTCGGCATCATTAGACCAATCAATTTGAATTGTATTTTGTTTGATAGATGCTGTTTTCAGACGTGTTTTCACTTAAGCCTTACTCACACAGTTCTCCCAGTGTGTGTCCCGCGAATTTATGTGGGATGTCCATTTTGTTATCGCGCTTTTCACCATGTCCTTTTCGTGTGTCATGATGGAATGTGGCATTCTGCGCATCAATTAAGAGTTGTTCTGAGAAAATCTTAACCAGTGCACTTTCCACCTCTACAACATGTAATCTTTCGATACCGAAAGGCCACGCAATTATCCAGCACTACATGTTTTGTGATGTTTCGATACAGCCACAGAAAAAGTGATTACACATCTTTATATTATCATAGTGTTCTTTTGTCAATGGTAAGTTAGAATCGCAACGAACTCCACCGATTCATCAGTAATGCATGTTCAATTACTAGTGATTGCTCATTGTAATTTCAGTCATAGATACATCTATAATATTGACATTGGTTGTTGAGCTAAGCCAAACGCAGATTTAACTGCTCGAACAATCAGAAACCACTGACGATAATACCAGTCTGATAAACGTTAATTCTTTCAACACGAAGGTTCAGCTGTTGCAAATGTGTCAGAGAGTCTTGAGGAGCGTTCTTTTCATTAAAAGGCAACCTTTATAAATGCGACTGTTGGAGGCCTGTCCGCCCAAAACATCCCTGGTACGCAACAAGATACGAAGCTGAAGCCAAGTGCTCATTTAAAGGTTCAGCGAGAACCCTCAGTTTCAATACCAAAAGTCATGGTGCAAAATAATCCCAAAGTTGACATGATATGTATTTCATCCAAGACATATGAAACGTCCAGTAGCCAGCTAAAACGCCAAACGCAAAATGTACATTCGCTCCATGAACTAAGCGTGATTAGCACCGACGTAAAGAAAACGAGTGCCACCTTACTAGGGGACAGGTTAAAGCACGATAAAGAAGAATGGAAAATTGTGCAACAACATGCACTTGGTTCCAGTTAAACCACTATCAATGATGCGACTGAATCGTAAACCTACCTACTCAAATCGGGACCAGCCAAGGCTGCTTAAAATCACGGTCAACTCTAAAAGGGATCTTGGAAACATCTTAGTATCCGCTTTTCTTCTGCGTAGGGAGACCGCTACAAGGATCTTGGTTGATGTGCCCTGGTGGGAACGGGCCCGGAACTTCCAGCAACAAGACCAAACGAAGCAGAGGGATGGTCGAAGTTTAATCCTTTCGGAGTCCCAGAAGCTGATGAAGCAACTAATAAAGCAGTGCAGCGCAAACACGATCAGCTACAATGGAGATTCCTCAGTGATAGACTTGACTTGCATGATGTAGCTGTGACGGACACGTTTCGCATCCCCAAATCTACGAATGATAAGGTCATCGTTCATAAGCCCTTTAAAATAACGTTTTCGCGTTAAGATATGTTGAACACGGTCTAACCTCGTTGGGAAAAGGGCCGCAGACAAATGCCGTGAGAAATTATAGTAAGCGCATCGAAACTTAATATTGGAAATATAGATGCACCACGAAGTTCAATAGAAACACTACCAAGTCAATCAGTAGTTGACGTGTCAAAAACAAATTCAGCCGATACTATTGATCACTGTATTTCAACAGTACAATCTTAAAAAGATCAAGCATCCTTGCAAGCAAAAAACCTTCAGATGCCGACTCTGGATGAGTCGGCCTAACAGATATTCTGCACAACGCTAGCCTTCTTCATCACACCCCGTCCTTGCTCAGAAAAACATCTATGACCTGCATCTACACCAACGCACAATATCTGGGAAACAAAATCGGTGAACTGCGTGCAGTTTTTCTGAGATGTTCACCAGACATCATCGCCGTAACGGAAACGTGGCTGCAGACTCAGCAAACAAATAGTGAACTAGCATTACCAGGAATGTCACTTATTCGTCATGACCGTGAAACCAGAGCAGGAGGAGTAGCTTTGTATTATAGCCAAAACCTTCTGTGCCGTGAGATTACGGATCCAGACATCGTGTTACTGGATACACTCTGGTGCTCAATCCGACTGGCTAACGGCAAAGACTGTGTTTTGGGAGTAGTATATCGCCCACCGTGACCGCTAGAAGACCTGGACTATGCGGATGATGTTGCCCTCTTGGCGTGCAAAATCAGTGACATCCAGATCAAGAGCGATCGACTATCCGAAATTGGCAAGACGGTGGGTTTAGAAACTAACGCTAGCAAATCGGAGGTAATGCGGAAGAATTTTCCGGAGCAACCAACAGTGTTCGTGGACGGTCAACCGCTCAGTGAGGTTACAGATACAGTCTACCTTGGGAGCAAACTGAATGTAAATGGTGACTGTGAAGATGAGGTCAGGAGAAGGATCGGGAAGGCGAACCAAGCATTCTGCATGCTGAATACCATTTGGAAATCCTCCGCTCTCAGCATTGACACGAAGATCAGACTCTTAAAGAGCAACGTTCTGAGTGTGTTGCTGTATGCATCTGAATGCTGAAAGACGACTGCTGCCATTGAGCGCAGAATGAACGTGTTTCAAACTAACTGCTTCAGAAGGATTCTACGAATTTTTTGGCCACACACCATTTCGAATGAAGAGCTCCTGAAAAAAACTGGTCGAGAGGTGGTATCAACCGTAGTCAAAAGACGACCGTGGAGATGGTTCGGTCATAGTGGAATACCATTCCGAAACGCTAAAATCTCACCGGAAGCACAGGACCGGTTTCGAGGTTTTTGCCTCTTATCAGCTATGCGTATCCGCTGGACTCTTCGCGTTTCGAACTGGTATTTGTGTAGACGGATGGCGTAATGTGAACTGAAGTTCGCGTCTACTCGCTACTTTATAAGTAGCTGAAGGGACTAAAATAAGTCCCAAATGATCCAACGGCGTATTGCCGCGAGGGTTATTACAACCCCTGGATAGTTCAAAGTGGAATACCATTCCGAAACGCTGAAATCTCACCGGAAGCACAGGACCGGTTTCGAGGTTTTTGCCTCTCATCAGCTATGCGTATCCGCTGGACTCTTCGCGTTTCGAACTGGTATTTGTGTGGACGGATGGCGTAATGTGAACTGAAGTTCGCGTCTACTCGCTACTTTTTAAGTAGCTGAAGGGACTAAACTAAGTCCCAACTGATCCAACGACGTATTGCCGCGAGAGTTATTACAACCCCTGGATAGTTCAAAGTGGAATACCATTCCTAAACGCTAAAATCTCACCGGAAGCACAGGACCGGTTTCGAGGTTTTTGCCTCTCATCAGCTATGCGTATCCGCCCGACTCTTCGCGTTTCGAACGGGTATTTGTGTAGATGGATGGCGTAATGTGAACTGAAGTTCGCATCTACTCGCTACTTTATAAGTAGCTGAAGGGACTAAACTAAGTCCCAACTGATCCAACGGCGTATTGCCGCGAGGGTTATTACAACCCCTGGATAGTTCAAAGTGGAATACCATTCCGAAACGATAAAATCTCACCGGAAGCACAGGACCGGTTTCGAGGTTTTTGCCTCTCATCAGCTATGCGTATCCGCTGGACTCTTCGCGTTTCGAACTAGTATTTGTGTAGACGGATGGCGTAATTTGAACTGAAGTTCTCGTCTACTCGCTACTTTATAAGTAGCTGAAGGGACTAAACTAAGCCCCAACTGATCCAACGGCGTATTGCCGCGAGGGTTATTACAACCCCAGGATAGATCAGAGTAGAATACCATTCCGAAACGCTAAAATCTCACCGGGAGCACAGGACCGGTTTCGAGGTTTTTGCCTCTCATCAGCTATGCGTATCCGCTGGACTCTTCGCGTTTAGAACTGGTATTTGTGTAGACGGATGGCGTAATGTGAACTCAAGTTCGCGTCTACTCGCAACTTTATAAGTAGCTGAAGGGACTAAACTAAGTCCCAACTGATCCAACGGCGTATTGCCGCGAGGGTTATTACAACCCCTGGATAGTTCAAAGTGGAATACCATTCCGAAACGCTAAAATCTCACTGGAAGCACAGGACCGGTTTCGAAGTTTTTGCTTCTCATCAGCTATGCGTATCCGCTGGACTCTTCGCGTTTCGAAATGGTATTTGTGTAGACGGATGGCGTAATGTGAACTGAAATTCGCGTCTACTCGCTACTTTATAAGTAGCTGAAGGGACTAAACTAAGTCCCAACTGATCCAACGGCGTATTGCCGCGAGGGTTATTACAACCCCTGGATAGTTCGAAGTGGAATACCATTCCGAAACGCTGAAATCTCACCGGAAGCACAGGACCGGTTTCGAGTTTTTTGCCTCTCATTAGCTATGCGTATCCGCTGGACTCTTCGCGTTTCGAACTGGTATTTGTGTAGACGGATGGCGTAATAAGAACTGAAGTTCTCGTCTACTCGCTACTTTATAAGTAGCGGAAGGGACTAAACTAAGCCCCAACTGATCCAACGGCGTATTGCCGCGAGGGTTATTACAACCCCAGGATAGATCAGAGTAGAATACCATTCCGAAACGCTAAAATCTCACCGGAAGCACAGGACCGGTTTCGAGGTTTTGCCTCTCATCAGCTATGCGTATCCGCTGGACTCTCCGCGTTTCGAACTAAAATTTGTGTAGACGGATGGCGCAATATGAACTGAAGTTCTCGTCTACTCGCTACTTTATAAGTAGCTGAAGGGAATTAAACTAAGCCCCAACTGATCCAACGACGTATTGCCGCGAGGGTTATTGCAACCCCTGGATAGTTCAAAGTAGAATACCATTCCGAAACGCTAAAATCTCACCGGAAGCCCAGGACCGGTTTCGAGGTTTTTGCCTCTCATCAGCTATGCGTATCCGCTGGACTCTTCGCGTTTCGGACTAGTATTTGTGTAGAAGGATGGTGCAATGCGAACGGAAGTTCTCGTCTACTCGCTACATTTATAAGTAGCTGGAGGGACTAAAGTAAGCCCCAACTGATCGAACGGCGTATTGCCGCGAGGGTTATTACAACCCAAGGATAGTTCGAAGTATAATACTATTCCGAAACGCTAAAATCTCACCGGAAGCACAGGACCGGTTTCGAGGTTCTTGCCTCTCATCAGATATGCGTATCCGCTGGACTCTTCGCGTTTCGAACTAGTATTTGTGTAGACGGGTGGCGTAATAAGAACTGAAGTTCTCGTCTACTCGCTACTTTATAAGTAGCTGAAGGGACTAAACTAAGTCCCAACTGATCCAACGGCGTTTTGCCGCGAGGGTTATTACAACCCCCGGATAGATCAGAGTAGAATACCATTCCGAAACGCTAAAATCTCACCGGAAGCACAGGACCGGTTTCGAGGTTGTTGCCTCTCATCAGCTATGCGTATCCGCTGGACTCTCCGCGTTTCGAACTAGTATTTGTGTAGACGGATGGCGTAATAAGAACTGAAGTTCTCGTCTACTCGCTACTTTATAAGTAGCTGAAGGGACTAAACTAAGCCCCAACTGATCCAACGGCGTATTTGCCGCGAGGGTTATTACAACCCCAGGATAGATCAGAGTAGAATACCATTCCGAAACGCTAAAATCACACCGGAAGCACAGGACCGGTTTCGAGGTTTTTGCCTCTCATCAGCTATGCGTATCCGCTGGACTCTTCGCGTTTCGAAATAGTATTTGTGTAGACGGATGGCGTAATGTGAACTGAAGTTCTCGTCTACTCGCTACTTTATAAGTAGCTGAAGGGACTAAACTAAGCCCCAACTGATCCAACGGCGTATTGCCGCGAGGGTTATTACAAACCCAGGATAGATCAGAGTATAATACCATTTCGAAACGCTAAAATCTCACCGGAAGCACAGGACCGGTTTCAAGGTTCTTGCCTCTCATCAGCTATGCGTATCCGCTGGACTCTTCGCGTTTCGAACTAGTATTTGTGTAGACGGATGGCGCAATTTGAACTGAAGTTCTCGTCTACTCGCTACTTTATAAGTAGCTGAAGGGACTAATCTAAGCCCCAACTGATCCAACGGCGTATTGCCGAGAGGGTTATTACAACCCCAGGATAGATCAGAGTAGAATACCATTTCGAAACGCTAAAATCTCACCGGAAGCACAGGACCGGTTTCGAGGTTTTTGCCTCTCATCAGCTATGCGTATCCTCTGGACTCTTCGCGTTTCGAACTAGTATTTGTGTAGACGGGTGGCGTAATTTGAACTGAAGTTCTCGTCTACTTGCTACTTTATAAGTAGCTGAAGGGACTAAACTTAGCCCCAACTGATCCAACGGCGTATTGCCGCGAGGGTTATTAAAACCCCAGGATAGATCAGAGTAGAATACCATTCCGAAACGCTAAAATCTCACCGGAAGCACAGGACCGGTTTCGAGGTTTTTGCCTCTCATCAGCTATGCGTATCCGCTGGACTCTTCGCGTTTCGAACTAGTATTTGTGTAGACGGCTGGCGTAATTTGAACTGAAGTTCTCGTCTACTTGCTACTTTTATAAGTAGCTGAAGGGGCTAAACTAAGCCCCAACTGATCCAACGGCGTATTGCCGCGAGGGTTATTACAACCCCAGGATAGATCAGAGTAGAATACCATTCCGAAACGCTAAAATCTCACCGGAAGCACAGGACCGGTTTCGAGGTTTTTTTGCCTCTCATCAGCTATGCGTATCCGCTGGACTCTTCGCGTTTCGAACTAGTATTTGTGTAGACGGATGGCGTAATAAGAACTGAAGTTCTCGTCTACTCGCTACTTTATAAGTAGCTGAAGGGACTAAACTAAGCCCCAACTGATCCAACGGCGTATTGCCGCGAGGGTTATTACAACCCCAGGATAGATCAGAGTAGAATACCATTTCGAAACGCTAAAATCTCACCGGAAGCACAGGACCGGTTTCGAGGTTTTTTTGCCTCTCATCAGCTATGCGTATCCGCTGGACTCTTCGCGTTTCGAACTAGTATTTGTGTAGACGGATGGCGTAATGTGAACTGAAGTTCTCGTCTACTCGCTACTTTATAAGTAGCTGAAGGGACTAAACTAAGCCCCAACTGATCCAACGGCGTATTGCCGCGAGGGTTATTACAACCCCAGGATAGATCAGAGTAGAATACCATTCCGAAACGCTAAAATCTCACCGGAAGCACAGGACCGGTTTCGAGGTTTTTGCCTCTCATCAGCTATGCGTATCCGCTGGACTCTTCGCGTTTCGAACTAGTATTTGTGTAGACGGATGGCGTAATGTGAACTGAAGTTCTCGTCTACTCGCTACTTTATAAGTAGCTGAAGGGACTAAACTAAGCCCCAACTGATCCAACGGCGTATTGCCGCGAGGGTTATTACAAACCCCAGGATAGATCAGAGTAGAATACCATTCCGAAACGCTAAAATCTCACCGGAAGCACAGGACCGGTTTCGAGGTTTTTGCCTCTCATCAGCTATGCGTATCCGCTGGACTCTTCGCGTTTCGAACTAGTATTTGTGTAGACGGATGGCGCAATTTGAACTGAAGTTCTCGTCTACTCGCTACTTTATAAGTAGCTGAAGGGACTAAACTAAGCCCCAACTGATCCAACGGCGTATTGCCGCGAGGGTTATTACAACCCCAGGATAGATCAGAGTAGAATACCATTCCGAAACGCTAAAATCTCACCGGAAGCACAGGACCGGTTTCGAGGTTTTTGCCTCTCATCAGCTATGCGTATCCGCTGGACTCTTCGCGTTTCGAACTAGTATTTGTGTAGACGGATGGCGCAATGTGAACTGAAGTTCTCGTCTACTCGCTACTTTATAAGTAGCTGAAGGGACTAAACTAAGCCCCAACTGATCCAACGGCGTATTGCCGCGAGGGTTATTACAACCCCAGGATAGATCAGAGTAGAATACCATTCCGAAACGCTAAAATCTCACCGGAAGCACAGGACCGGTTTCGAGGTTTTTGCCTCTCATCAGCTATGCGTATCCGCTGGACTCTTCGCGTTTCGAACTAGTATTTGTGTAGACGGATGGCGCAATTTGAATCGAAGTTCGCGTCTACTCGCTACTTTATAAGTAGCTGAAGGGACTAAACTAAGCCCCAACTGATCCAACGGCGTATTGCCGCGAGGGTTATTACAACCCCAGGATAGATCAGAAGTAGAATACCATTCCGAAACGCTAAAATCTCACCGGAAGCACAGGACCGGTTTCGAGGTTTTGCCTCTCATCAGCTATGCGTATCCGCTGGACTCTTCGCGTTTCGAACTAGTATTTGTGTAGACGGATGGCGCAATTTGAACTGAAGTTCTCGTCTACTCGCTACTTTATGAGTAGCTAAATATTTAAGGCTAAGGAATACAAACGCTTTTAACGAATATGAGATCGACAATGTTTGAAACAATCAGCGATAAAAAATGCTTAATATTTCATTCTAAAATCTACAAAAGTTTTAAATCAATCTGACATTGACAATCTCTAAATCAATCAGAGCTGACAAAGATTATTATCTGAATCCAAACAAACATTTTGAACCAATCAGAGCTGACAATGCCTAATATTTCAGTTCAAAAACAACAAAGGTTTTGAACCAATCTGAGATTGACAATATTTGAACCTATCACAGTTGACAATGCTTAATATTTCAGTCCGAAACCTACAAACGTATTGAACCAATCTGAGATCGTTAATGTTCAAACCAATCAAAGCTTGAAATGCTAAATATTTTAGTGGAGAAACTACAAACGTTTTGAGTCAATCTGAGATCGAGAATGTTTAAATCAGTCGAAGCTGACGATGCTCAATATTCTAGACCAAAATTCAAAAAAAAACGTTTTGAACCAATCTGAAATGGACATTTATTACAATAATCTAAGCTGACGATGCCTTATATTTGAGTTCAAAAATTACAAACGTTTTTTACCAATCTGAAATCGACAATGTTTGAACCAATCAGAGCTGACAATGCCTAATATTTCAGTCCAAAATCTACAAATGATTTGAACCAATCTCACATTGACAATCTCTGAATAAATCAGAGCTGAAAATGCTTGATATTCAAGTCCAAAATCTAAAACCATTTTGAACCAATCAGAGCAGACAATGCCTTATATTTCAGTCCGAAAACTACAAATTGTTTTGAACCAATCTGAGATTGACAATATTTGAACCAATCAGAGCTGAAAATCCTCGATATTTCAGTTCCTGAAATACGAACGTTTGGAACGAATATGAGATCCACAGTGTTCGAACCAACCGGAGCGAACAATGCTTAATTTTACATTGAAGAAACTACAGACGTTTTAAATCAATCTGAGATCGACAATGTTTAATTCAATCAGAGCTGACAATGTCTTATATTTTAGTTAAAAGTTTACAAACGTTCTAAATCAATCTTAGATGGACAAGGTTAAAACCAATCACAGCTGACAATGCTTGATATTTCAGTCCAAAAAGTACAAAAGTTCTGATCGAATCTGCGATCGACAATGTTTGAACCAATCAGAGCTGAAAATGCTTAATATTTCAGTCCAAAATCTACAAACGTTTTGAACTAATCTAAGATTGACAATCTTTGAATCAATTAGAGCTGACAATGCTTATTACACATGTCTAAAAACTACAAATATTTCGAACCAATCAGAGCTGATAATGTTTGATAACAATGGTTATTATTTCAATCCAAAATCTACAAACGTTTTGAAGCAATCTGAGATTTATAATCTTCAAATCAATCAGAACTGACAATGCTTAATATTTAGGTCAAAAAATTACAAACATTTTGAACCAATCGAAGCTGACAATGCTTGATATTTCATTTCAAAAACTACAAACATATTGAACCAATCTGAGCTCTTTAATGTATGAACCAATCAGAGCAAAAGATGCTTGATATTTCAGTGAAAAAACTACAAACGTTTCAAATCGATCTGAGATCGACAATGTTTGATTCAATCAAAGCTGACAATGTCTGATTTTTTAGATCAAAATTTACAACAATGTTTGAACTAATCAAAGCTGACAATGCCATATATTTGAGTTCGAAAATTACAAACGTTTTGAATCAATCTGAGATCGACAATGTTACAACCAACCAGAGCAAACGATTTGAACCAATCTGAGATTCACAATCATTGAATCAATCAAAGCTGACAATGCTTAATTTTCAAGTCCAAATACTGCAAATATTTTGAACCAATCAGAGCAGACAATGCTCAATATTTCAGTTTAAATTCTACAAACGTTTTGAACCAATCTGAGATTGACAATCATCAAATCAATCAAAGCTGATAACGCTTAAAATTTAAGTTTAAAAAATTCAAACATTTTAAACCAGGCAGAGCTCCCGATGCCAAACATTTCAGTTTAAAAATTACAAAAGTTTCGAACCAAACGGAGATTGACAATATTTAAATCAATCAGAGCTGACAATGCTTAATATTTAGGTCCAATAACTGCAAACATTGTCAACCAATCAGAGCTGATGATGCCTAATAATTCAGTTGAAAATCTACAAAAGTTTTGAACGAATCTGAAATCGACATTGTTCGAACCAATCAGAGCTGATAATGCTAAATATTTCATTACAAATGTTTTGAACGAACCTGAGATCGACAATGTTTGAACCTATAAGAGGTGACAATTCTCAATATTTCAGTACAAAAACTACACACGTTTTAAACCAATCTGAAATACATATTATTTCAACCAATCAGAGCTGGCAATGATTAATATTTAGGTTTAAATACTACATAATTTTCTAATCAATTTGAGATAATCGATGTTTGAACCAATCAAAGCTGACAGTGCTTTATATTTGAGTCTAAAAATTACAAAGGTTTTGAATCAATTTGAGATCGACAATGTTTAAACCAATCAGAGGTGACAATGCCAAATATTCCTGTCCGAAATCTCTAGAAGTTTTGAAACAATCTGAGATCGACAATCTTTCAACCATTCAGAGCTGACAATGATGAATATTTCAGTCCAAATCTACAAACCTTTTAACCAATCTGAGATGAGCAATGTTTGAATCAATCATATCTGACAATGGTCAATATTTCAGTCCAAAAATTACGAACGTATTGATCCAATATGAGATCGTCGATGTTCAAAACAATCAGAGCTTACAATTCTCAATATATTAGTCCAAAAACTACGAACGTTTTGAAACAATCTGAGATAGACAGTATTTGAACTAATCTGAGCTGACGATGCTCAAAATTTCAGTCCGTAAACTACAAACGTATTAGAACAATCTGAGATCGTTATTGCTTGAAACAATCAGAGCTGAATTTGCTCCATATTTCAGTCCGAAAATTACAAACTTTTTGAAATAATCTGAGATGGGCAATGTTTGAACAAATCAAAGCTAGCAATGCTTAAGATTTCAGTTCCAAATCCACGAACGTATTGATCCAATATGAGATCGTCAATGTTTAAACCAATCACAGCTAACAATTCTCAAAATATTAGTCCAAAATCCACGAACGTTTAGAACCAATCTGAGATCGACAATGTTCGAACCAACCAGCGCTGACAATGCAGAATATTTTATTCGAAAAACTACAATCGTTTTGAAACAATCTAAGATGGACAATGTTTGAACCAATCAGAGCTGACGATGTTAAATAGTTCAGTTTAAATAATACAAACATTTCGAATGAATCTGAGATGGACATTATTTGAACCAATCAGAGCTGAAAATGCTTAATATATAGGTTTGAAAACTACAGAATGTTTCAAAGCAATCTGAGATAGGCAATGTTTGAACCGATCAGAGGTGACAATGTCACATATTTCAGTCCGAAATCTTTAAACGTGTTGAACCTTTCTGATATCGACAAAATTTGAACCATCCAGAGCTGACAATGCTAAATGTTTCAGTCCAAAAACTAGAAACATTCCAAACCAATCTGAGATGCGTAATGTTTGAATTAATCATATCTGACAATACAAAAACTACAAACGTTTTGAACCAATCTGAAATCGACAATGTTCAAACCAATTAGCGCTGACAAAACCAAATTTTTTAGTCCAAAAACTATAAACGTTTTGAAACAGTCTGAGATGGACAATGTTCAAACCAATTAGCGCTGACAATGCTTAATATTTCAGACCAAAAACTACAAATGTTTTGAACAAATCTGAGATCGACAATATTTTGAACAATCAGAGCTGACATTGCCTGAAATTTCAGTCCAAAAACTACAAACGGTTTGAATCAATCTGAGATAAGCAATAATTGAATAAATTAGAGCTGACAATGCTTAATATTTCAGTCCAAAAACTAAGAACGTTTTGAACGAATCTGCTATCGACAATGTTTGAACCGAACAGAGCTAAGAATGCCTAATATTCCAGTCTAGAAAATACAAACGTTACAAACCAATCTGAGATCGACAAAGTTTGAACCAATTAGAGCTGACTAAGCTCAATATTTCAGTCTAAAACCTCAAAACGTTTTGACCTAATCTGAGATCGACAATGTTTGAATTAATCAGCGCTGACAATGCCCAATATTTTATTCCGAAAACTACAAACGTGTTGAACCATTCTGAAAGTGAAAATGTTTGAACCAATCAGAGCTGACAATGCTAGAAATTCTAGTCCAAGAACTACAAACGTTTTGAATGAATCTGAGATGAAGAATATTTGAACCAATCAGAGCTGACAATGCTTAATAGTTCAGTTTAAAAACTACGAACGTTCTAATCGAATCTGAGATCGACAATGTTCGAACATATCAAAGCTGACACTGCCTCATATTTCAGACAAAAAACTGCAAACGTTTTACACGGATCTGAGATCGACAATGTTTAAATTAATCAGCGCTTACAATGCTCAATATTTCAATCCGAAAACTACAAACGTGTTGAACCATTCTGAAAGTGAAAATGTTTGAACCAATCAGAGCTGACAATGATAAATATTTTAGTTTAAAAACTACGAACGTTCTCAACGGATCTGAGATCGACAATTTTCGAACAAATCAAAACTGACACTGCAAAATATTTCAGTACAAAAACTACAATCGTTTTGAACCAATAAGAGCTAACAGTGTTAAATATTTCAGTCCAAAAACTACAAACGTTTTGAGCAAATCTGCGATCTTCAATGTTTGAATCAATCAGAGCTGGCAATGCCTAATATTCCAGTCCAAAAACTACAAACGTTACAAACCAACCTGAGATCGGCAATGTTTGAACCAATTAGAGCTGACAATGCTTAATATTTCTGTCTAAAAACTACAAACGTTCTGAACTAATCTGAGATCGACTATGTATAAATTAATCAGCGCTGACAATGCCCAATATATTATTTCTAGAAACTACAAACGTTTTGAATCAATCTGAGATGGACAATGTTTGAACCAATCAGAGCTGACAATGCTTAATAGTTCAGAATAAAAACTACGAAAGTTCTTAACGAAACTGAGATCGACAATGTTCAAACAAATCGAAGCTGACACTGCCTAATATTCCAGACTAAAAACTGCAAACGTTTTACACAAATCTGAGATCGACAATTTTTAAACGAATCAGGGCTAACAATGCTAAATATTTCAGACCAAAAACTGCAATGGTTTAGAAATAATCTGAGATCGACAATATTTTAAACAATCACAGCTGACAATGCCTGAAATTACAGTCCAAAAACTACAAACGGTTTGCATCAACCTGAGCTCGACAATCTTTGAATAAATTGGAGCTGAAAATGCTCAATATTTTAGTCGAAAAACTACAATCGATTTGAACGAATCTGCGATCGACAATGTTTGAACCAATCAGAGCTAACAATGCCTAATATTCCAGTCTTAAATCTACAAACGTTACAAACCAATCTGAGATCAACAATGTCTCAAACAATTAGAGCTGACAATGCTCAATATTTCAGTCTTAATACTACAAACGTTTTGATCAAATCTGAGATCATTAATGCTTGAAAGACTCAGAGTTAAAATGCTTGATATTTTAGTCAAAAAACTACAATCGATTTAAAGCAATCTGAGATCGACAGAGTTTAAACTAATCAGAGCTGACAATGCCTAATATTTTGTTCCAAAAACTTCAAACGTGTTGAACCAATCTGAAAAAAGAAATGTTTGAACTAATTAGAGCTGACAATGCTTAATATTTCAGTCTAAAAACTGGAAACGTTCTGAATTACTCTAAGATCGACAAAGTTTGAACTAATCAGAGCTAACATGCTTCAAATGTCAGTTCAAAAACCAAAAACGTTTAAAACAATTATGCGACCGACAATTTTTGAAACACTCAGAGCTAAAATGCTCCATATTTTAGTAAAAAAAACTACAAACGTTTTAAATCAATCTGAGATCGACAATGTTTAAAATAATCAGAATGTTTGAACAAATCAAAGCTAACAATGCTTAATATTTCAGTTTAAAATCCACGAACGTTTTAAACCAATTTGAGATCGACAATGTTTGAACCAACCAGCGCTGACAATGCAGAATAATTAATTCGAAAAACTACAAACGTTTTGAAACAATCTGAGATGGACAATGTTTGAACCAATCAGAGCTGACGATGTTAAATAGTTCAGTTTAAATAATACAAACGTTTCGAAACAATCTGAGATGGACAATAATTGAAACAATCAGAGCTGACGATGTTAAATAGTTCAGTTTATATAATACAAACGTTTCGAAACAATCTGAGATGGACAATATTTGAACCAATCAGAGCTGAAAATGCTTAATATATAGGTTTGAAAACTACAAAAGTTTTCAAACCAATATGAGATAGGCAATGTTTGAACCGATCAGAGGTAACAAGGCTACATATTTCAGTCCGAAATCTTTGAACGTTTTAAACCTTCCTGATATCGACAAAATTTAAACCATTCAGAGCTGATAATGCCAAATTGTTCAGTCCAAAAACTAGAAACCTTTCAAACCAATCTGAGATGCGCAATGTTTGAATTAATCATATCTGACAATGCATAATATTTCACTACAAAAACTACAAACGTTTTGAACCAATCTGAAATCGACAATGTTCAAACCAATTAGCGTTGACAATGCCAAATATCTTATTTCCAAAACTATAAACGTTTTGAAACAATCTGAGATGGACAATGTTCAAACCAATAAGCGCTGACAATGCTTATTATTTAAGTCCAAAAACTACAAATGTTTTGAACCAATCTGAGATCGGCAAAGTTTGAACCAATCAGAGCTAACAATGCTCAATATTTCAGTCCGTAAACTACGAAACTATTAAAACAATCTGAGATCGTTATTGTTTGAAACAATCAGAGCTGAATTTGCTTCATATTTCAGTTCAAAATCCACGAACGTTTTGAACCAATCTGAGATCGACAATATTTGAACCAACCAGCGCTGACAATGCAGAAAGTTTTAGTCGAAAAAGTACAAACGTTTTAAAACAATCCGAGATGGACAATGTTTGAACCAATCAGAGCTGACGATGTTGAATAGTTCAGTTTAAATAATACAAACGTTTCGAAACAATCTGAGATGGACAATATTTGAACCAATCAGAGCTGAAAATGCTTAATATATAGGTTTGAAAACTACAGAAGGTTTCAAACCAATATGAGATAGGCAATGTTTGAACCGATCAGAGGTGACAATGCTACATATTTTAGTCCGAAATCTTTGAATTAATCATATTTGACAATGCATAATATTTCACATCAAAAACTACAAACGTTTTGAACCAATCTGTAATCGACAATGTTCAAACCAAATAGCGCTGACAATGCCAAATATTTCAGTCCAAAAACTATAAACGTTTTGAAACAATCTGAGATGGACAATGTTGAAACCAATAAGCGCTGACAATGCCTAATATTTCAGTCCAAAAACAACAAATGTTTTGAACCAATGTGAGATCGGCAAAGTTTGAACCAATCAGAGCTAACAATGCTCAATATTTCAGTCCAAAACCTACAAACGATTTGAACTAATCTGAGATTGACAATGCTCAAATTAATCATAGCTGACAATGCTTAATCTTTCAGTACGAAAACTACAAGGGTTTTGAACCAATCTGAAATTGAAAATATTTGAACCAATCAGAGGTGAGAATGCTTAATATTTCAGTCCAAAATCTACAGACGTTTTGAACCAATCTGACATTGACAATCTTTAAATCAATCATAGCTGACAATGCTTAATCTTTCAGTACGAAAACTACAAGGGTTTTGAACCAATCTGAGATTGAAAATATTTGAACCAATCAGAGCTGACAATGCTCACTATTTCAGTTCATATATTATAAACGTTTGAAACGAATCAGAGATCGACAGTTTTCGAACCAATCAGAGCTAACAATGCCTTATATTTCATTCAATTTCTACAGACGTTTTAAATCAATCTGAGATCGACAATGTGTAAATCAATCAGAGCTGATAATCCCTTAAATTTTAGTTCAAAATTTAAAAACGTTCTGAATCAATCTGAGATGGACAATGTTTGAACTAATCAGAGTTAAGAATGCATATTTCAGTCCAACATTGACATGAGTTTTGAACGAATCTGCGGTCGACAATGTTCGAACCAATCATTGCTAACAATTCTTAATATATTAGTCCAAAATCTACAAACGTTTTGAACCAATCTGAAATTGACAATCTTCGGATCAATAAGAGCTGACGATGCCTAATAGTTAATTCCAATAACTACGAACATTTTGAACCAATTAGAGCTGACAATGTTAAATATTTCAGTTTGAAAACTGTAAGGTTCAAAGTAGTTTGAAATTTTTCTTTTTCCTTCAATATTCCTTTCATTTTGAACCTAGTTACAAAACCTGAATTTTGTGTAATAGAATTTGCTTGTGTTCAATTTTCCTACAGTATTTTGGTATAAAACTTTTCTTTTTGTAATTACTTTTGTTATTGTAAATCTTTTCGGTACACGCCTTCGGTCAAATGTTTGTTTTAATTTATTGTTCCTGCCATTGTCGGTCATTGTTGCGGAATTTGGTTGCCATTTTGGGCTTCAGTATTTTGCTTGAATTTGGACGCTATTTTGATTGTCATTTTTTATTGTCACAGAAAGTTTGGAAGACATTTTGGTAAATCGATTCTTCTTATTTTCATATCAGGTCGTCTTTTGTTTGAATTGAATTTGATTCTGGAGTATTTGGCCCCATTGTTGCTGTGACGTTCCTATACAATTAAGGTTTGTATAGTTAATTTTGTTGTAATTGTTGTTCATTACAGTACCGTAGAATATCCCAATTGTTGTTTTGAATTTATCGAAATAAAAAACGGGTGTACTACGCGTAACTCACGTCACAGACAATACAGTAATTAATTTGGAAATTTAATTCTTCTCGAACTTGCCGAAAAGTACTCAATTCGTGAATTGCATCAATTCGGTTTCTGTGCTCAAGTTGGATCGTTTCAATTGGATTCGCATCACAACTTGTCTTCTGACTGGTATAGTATTCGTCTCAACCGGAGAAAATACGCAATTTGGTTCGTTCAATTGAAGCTTTATTGAGCAAAATTTGCGAACAACTCCCCAATCGTCGTGAGCTTGAACATTTGACAGTCAATCCCTGTTCACAACTTTGGTGACGACCCCTTTTTATTTAATTTTTGTCGTTTTGGCACATTGTCGTTTATTTCATCTAGTATGCCTAAGATATCTTCTAAGATAGCTTCTAAGGGAAGCAATGATAATAGACATAGCATTGCGAGTTCTCAACAAGTGTTACAATTGAAGCGCGATTTAGATGATGCTAGATCAACGATAGAGTGCTTGACAAAGGAAGGACGAGGAGTCGCTGAAGAAGTAAACTTGAAAGATTTGTTCGGACTTCCACACGTTATTACCAGGTCAAAATTAGAGAAGTTGCTCGACGAAGCTAGAAGACTTTCCAACAAGGTCGATGGTTTGTCTGATTTGGCCATAAAAATGGAAAATTGCCAAATCACATTAAAGCAAATGAAGTGTGACGCTGATTTAAATTCAGTCACAACTTTGGGAGGATAAGTGAAATGCTTCCCTGTTGCGTTACGACAGCAGTGGACTGACGCAGCGGATACAATGCTTGCTGACGGGTCAGAAGTTGATTTTGCCAGTCTGACCGAGTTCGTATCTCGGAGAGCAAGACTTGCCAGGAGCAAATTTGGCATGCTAATAGATAGAGCATCTGTCTCTTCGACGCCATCAGAGAAACCAAGAATGCCAGATGGAAGGAGGGTGTTCATGACTACGAAGGAACCGAGGTCAATACTAGTTGAATGTTTTCAATGTAGAGGACCTCCTAACATAGAAGATTGTCCTTTTAATCAGGAGGCTGACGTAAAAGCCAGATGGAATTTGGCTAAGCAGCATGTAATATGTTACGTTCGCTTATGCCGTCCTCACAGGGCATTCGATTGCATGAATACGAATACTTGTTCCGTTGAAAATTGTAGTAGACGACACCATTATTCGCTGCATTATGATCGTCCTAATGAGCAACTGAAAAGTATAAACTGCAGTGTTACTGCTCTCAGTACAGCAGTAAGCTTAGGCTACCTGACTGTAAACATTGACACGCCAGTTGGACTTGTCCCAGTTGTGGCTTCACTTGATAATGGCTCTGATACAACTTTGATCTCGCAGAGTTTCGTTGAGAAATTTTGTATGCCTAGTGCACCAGTTGATGTGTCGATAGCAACACTTGGTCTACATCGAAAGTTGAAAAGTTCAAGAAACTACAGATGTTTTAAATCAATCTGAGATCGACAATGTTTGAATCAATCAGAGCTGACATTGCCTCAAATATTAGTCCAAAATTTAGATACATTTTGAACCAATCTGAGATGGAGAATGTTTGAACTAATCATAGCTAACAATGCTTAATATTTAATTCCATAAACTAAAAAATGTTTCAAAACAATCAGAGCTAGAAATGCTCAATATTTCAGTCGAACGTCTACAATCGTTTTGAACTAATCTGAGATCGACATTGTCTAAACTTGTCAGAGCTGACAATGCTAAATATTTTAGTCCAAAAAATACAAACGTTTCAAACGAATATGAGATCCACAATGTTTGAACTAATCAAAGCTAAGAATGCTCAATATTTCAGTCCAAAATCTACAAACGTTTTGAACCAATCTGACATTGACAATCTTTAAATCAATCAGAGCTGACAATGCTTAATATTTAGGCCTAAAAACTACAAAAATGTTGAACCAATTATAGCTGACAATGCTTAATATTTCAGTTCGAAAACTACAAATGTTTTGAACCAATCTGAAATTGACAATATTTGAATCAATCAGAGCTGACAATGCTCAATATTTCAGTTCATAAATTATGAACGTTTGGAACGAATCAGAGATCGACAGTGTTCGAATTAATCGGAGCGAACAATGCTTAATATTCCATTCAAAATCTACAGACGTTTTAAATCATTCTGAGATCGACAATGTGTAAATCAATCAGAGCTGACAAGGCCTTATATTTTAGTCCAAAATTTAAAAACGTTCTAAATAAATCTGAGATGGACAATGTTTGAACCAATCAGAGCTGACAATGTTCAATATTCCAGTTGAAAACTGTGAGGTTCAATGTAGTTTGAAATTCTTCTTTTTCCTTCAATATTCCTTTCATTTTGAACCTAGTTACAAAACCTGAATTTTGTGTAATAGAATTTGCTTGTATTTAATTTTCCTACAGTATTTTGGTATAAAACTTTTCTTTTGTAATTACTTTTGTTATTGTAAATCTTTTCGTACATGCGTTCGGTCAAATGTTTGTTTTAATTTATTGTTCCTGCCATTGTCGGTCATTGTTGCAGAATTTGGTTGCCATTTTGGGCTTCAGTATTTTGCTTGAATTTGGACGCTATTTTGATTGTCATTTTTCATTGTCACAGAAAGTTTGGAAGACATTTTGGTAAATCGATTCTTCTTATTTTCATATCAGGTCGTCTTTTGTTTGAATTGAATTTGATTCTGGAGTATTTGGCCCCATTGTTGCTGTGACGTTCCTATACAATTAAGGTTTGTATAGTTAATTTTGTTGTAATTGTTGTTCATTACAGTACCGTAGAATATCCCAATTGTTGTTTTGAATTTATCGAAATAAAAAAAACGGGTGGACTACGCGCGTCACAGACAATAGTACTCAATTTGGAATTTGATTCTTTCGAACTTGCCGAAAAGTACTCAATTCGTGAATTGCATCAATTCGGTTTCTGTGCTCAAGTTGGATCGTTTCAATTGGATTCGCATCACAACTTGTCTTCTGACTGGTATAGTATTCGTCTCAACCGGAGAAAATACGCATTTTGTTCGTTCAATTGAAGCTTTATTGAGCAAAATTTGCGAACAACTCCCCAATCGTCGTGACCTTGAACATTTGACAGTCAATCCCTGTTCACAACTTTGGTGACGACCCCTTTTTATTTAATTTTTGTCGTTTTGGCACATTGTCGTTTATTTCATCTAGTATGCCTAAGATATCTTCTAAGATAGCTTCTAAGGGAAGCGATGATAATAGACATAGCATTGCGAGTTCTCAACAAGTGTTACAATTGAAGCGCGATTCAGATGATGCTAGATCAACGATAGAGTGCTTGACAAAGGAAGGACGAGGAGTCGCTGAAGAAGTAAACTTGAAAGATTTGTTCGGACTTCCACACGTTATTACCAGGTCAAAATTAGAGAAGTTGCTCGACGAAGCTAGAAGACTTTCCAACAAGGTCGATGGTTTGTCTGATTTGGGCATAAAAATGGAAAATTGCCAAATCACATTAAAGCAAATGAAGTGTGACGCTGATTTAAATTCAGTCACAACTTTGGGAGGATTAGTGAAATGCTTCCCTGTTGCGTTACGACAGCAGTGGACTGACGCAGCGGATACAATGCTTGCTGACGGGTCGGAAGTTGATTTTGCCAGTCTGACCGAGTTCGTTTCTCGGAGAGCAAGAATTGCCAGGAGCAGATTTGGCATGCTAATAGATAGAGCATCTGTCTCTTTGACGCCATCAGAGAAACCAAGAATGCCAGATGGAAGGAGAGTGTTTATGACTACGAAGGAACCAAGGCCAATGCTAGTTGAATGTTTTCAATGTAGAGAACCTCTAAGATAGAAGATTGTCCTGTTAATCAGGAGGCTGACGTAAAAGCCAGATGGAATTTGGCTAAGCAGCATGTAATATGTTACGTTCGCTTATGCTTTCCTCACAGGGCATTCGATTGCATGAATACGAATACTTGTTCCGTTGAAAATTGTAGTAGACGACACCATTATTCGCTGCATTATGATCGTCCTAATGAGCAACTGAAAAGTATAAACTGCAGTGTTACTGCTCTCAGTACAGCAGTAAGCTTAGGCTACCTGACTGTAATCATTGACACGCCAGTTGGACTTGTCCCAGTTGTGGCTTCACTTGATAATGGCTCTGATACAACTTTGATCTCGCAGAGTTTCGTTGAGAAATTTTGTATGCCTAGTGCACCAGTTGATGTGTCGATAGCAACACTTGGTCTACATCGAAAGTTGAAAAGTTCAAGAAACTACAAAGGTTTTAAATCAACCTGAGATCGACATTGTCTAAACTTGTCAGAGCTGACAATGCTAAATATTTTAGTCCAAAAAATACAAACGTTTTAAACGAATATGAGATCCACAATGTTTGAACTAATCAAAGCTAAGAATGCTCAATATTTCAGTCCAAAATCTACAAACGTTTTGAACCAATCTGACATTGACAATCTTTAAATCAATCAGAGCTGACAATGCTTAATATTTAGGCCTAAAAACTACAAAAATGTTGAACCAATTATAGCTGACAATGCTTAATATTTCATTTCGAAAACTACAAATGTTTTGAACCAATCTGCAATTGACAATATTTGAATCAATTAGAGCTGACAATGCTCAATATTTCAGTTCATAAATTATGAACGTTTGGAACGAATCAGAGATCGACAGTGTTCGAATTAATCGGAGCGAACAATGCTTAATATTCCATTCAAAATCTACAGACGTTTTAAATCATTTTGAGATCGACAATGTGTAAATCAATCAGAGCTGACAAGGCCTTATATTTTAGTCCAAAATTTAAAAACGTTCTAAATAAATCTGAGATGGACAATGTTTGAACCAATCAGAGCTGACAATGTTCAATATTCCAGTTTGAAAACTGTGAGGTTCAATGTAGTTTGAAATTCTTCTTTTTCCTTCAATATTCCTTTCATTTTGAACCTAGTTACAAAACCTGAATTTTGTGTAATAGAATTTGCTTGTATTTAATTTTCCTACAGTATTTTGGTATAAAACTTTTCTTTTTGTAATTGCTTTTGTTATTGTAAATCTTTTCGGTACACGCCTTCGGTCAAATGTTTGTTTTAATTTATTATTTCTGCCATTGTCGGTCATTGTTGCGGAATTTGGTTGCCATTTTGGGCTTCAGTATTTTGCTTGAATTTGGACGCTATTTTGATTGTCATTCTTCGTTGTCACAGAAAGTTTGGGAGACATTTTGGTAAATCGATTCTTATTATTTTCATATCAGGTCGTCTTTTGTTTGAATTGAATTTGATTCTGGAGTATTTGGCCCCATTGTTGCTGTGACGTTCCTATACAATTAAGGTTTGTATAGTTGATTTTGTTGTAATTGTTGTTAATTACAGCAACGTAGAATATCCTAATTGTTGTTTTAAAATTTAACGAAATGAGAAACGGGTGGACTACGCGTAACTCACGTCACAGACAATATAGTACTCAATTTGGAATTTGATTTTTCTTTAACTTGGCGAGAAGTACTTAATTCGTGAATTGCATCAATTCGGTTTCTGTGCTCAAGTTGGATCGTTTTAATTGAATTCGCATCACATCTTGTGTTCCGACTGGTATAGTATTTGTCTCAACCGGAGAAAATACGCATTTTGGTTCGTTCAATTGAAGCTCTATTGAGCAAAATTTGCGAACAACTCCCCAATCGTCGTGACGTTGAACATTTGACAGTCAATCCCTGTCCACAACTTTGGTGACGACCCCTTTTTATTCATTTTTTTGTCGTTTTGGCACATTGTTGTATATTTTATCCAGTATGCCTAAGATATCTTCTAAGATAGCTTCTAAGGGAAGCGATGATAATAGACATAGCATTGCGAGTTTTCAACAAGTGTTACAATTGAAGCGCGATTCAGGTGATGTTAGATCAACGATAGAGTGCTTGACAAAGGAAGGACGAGGAGTCGCTGAAGAAGTAAACTTGAAAGATTTGTTCGGACTTCCACACGTTATTACCAGGTCAAAATTAGAGAAGTTGCTCGACGAAGCTAGAAGACTTTCCAACAAGGTCGATGGTTTGTCTGATTTGGCCATAAAAATGGAAAATTGCCAAATCACATTAAAGCAAATGAAGTGTGACGCTGATTTAAATTCAGTCACAACTTTGGGAGGATTAGTGAAATGCTTCCCTGTTGCGTTACGACAGCAGTGGACTGACGCAGCGGATACAATGCTTGCTGACGGGTCAGAAGTTGATTTTGCCAGTCTGACCGAGTTCGTATCTCGGAGAGCAAGAATTGCCAGGAGCAAATTTGGCATGCTAATAGATAGAACATCTGTCTCTTCGACGCCATCAGAGAAACCAAGAATGCCAGATGGAAGGAGGGTGTTTATGACTACGAAGGAACCGAGGTCAATGCTAGTTGAATGTTTTCAATGTAGAGGACCTCCTAACATAGAAGATTGTCCTGTTAATCAGGAGGCTGACGTAAAAGCCAGATGGAATTTGGCTAAGCAGCATGTAATATGTTACGTTCGCTTATGCCGTCCTCACAGGGCATTCGATTGCATGAATACGAATACTTGTTCCGTTGAAAATTGTAGTAGACGACACCATTATTCGCTGCATTATGATCGTCCTAATGAGCAACTGAAAAGTATAAACTGCAGTGTTACTGCTCTCAGTACAGCAGTAAGCTTAGGCTACCTGACTGTAAACATTGACACGCCAGTTGGACTTGTCCCAGTTGTGGCTTCACTTGATAATGGCTCTGATACAACTTTGATCTCGCAGAGTTTCGTTGAGAAATTTTGTATGCCTAGTGCACCAGTTGATGTGTCGATAGCAACACTTGGTCTACATCGAAAGTTGAAAAGTTCAAAAAACTACAAAGGTTTTAAATCAATCTGATATCGACAATGTTTGAATCAATCAGAGCTGACATTGCCTTAAATATTAGTCCAAAATTTAGATACATTTTGAACCAATCTGAGATGGAAAATGTTTGAACTAATCATAGCTAACAATGCTTAATATTTAATTCCATAAACTAAAAAATGTTTCAAACCAATCAGAGCTAGAAATGCTCAATATTTCAGTCGAACGTCTACAATCGTTTTGAACTAATCTGAGATCGACATTGTCTAAACTTGTCAGAGCTGACAATGCTAAATATTTTAGTCCAAAAAATACAAACGTTTCAAACGAATATGAGATCCACAATGTTTGAACTAATCAAAGCTAAGAATGCTCAATATTTCAGTCCAAAATCTACAAACGTTTTGAACCAATCTGACATTGACAATCTTTAAATCAATAAGAGCTGACAATGCCTAATATTTAGGCCTAAAAACTACGAAAATGTTGAACCAATTATAGCTGACAATGCTTAATATTTCAGTTCGAAAACTACAAATGTTTTGAACCAATCTGAAATTGACAATATTTGAATCAATCAGAGCTGACAATGCTCAATATTTCAGTTCATAAATTATGAACGTTTGGAACGAATCAGAGATCCACAGTGTTCAAATTAATCGAAGCGAACAATGCTTAATATTCCATTCAAAATCTGCAGACGTTCTAAATCATTCTGAGATCGACAATGTGTAAATCAATCAGAGCTGACAAGGCCTTATATTTTAGTCCAAAATTCAAAAACGTTCTAAATAAATCTGAGATGGACAATGTTTGAACCAATCAGAGCTGACAATGTTCAATATTCCAGTTTGAAAACTGTGAGGTTCAATGTAGTTTGAAATTCTTCTTTTTCCTTCAATAGTCCTTTCATTTTGAACCTAGTTACAAAACCTGAATTTTGTGTAATAGAATTTGCTTGTATTTAATTTTCCTACAGTATTTTGGTATAAAACTTTTCTTTTTGTAATTACTTTTGTTATTGTAAATCTTTTCGGTACACGCCTTCGGTCAAATGTTTGTTTTAATTTATTATTTCTGCCATTGTCGGAGCGGGGCCTTTGAATCGGCCTAGCTCAAAATTAATGTTTTCATGCGTTTCTATTTTTTTCAGTCTACACGGAACCTTTTGTTTTTGAAACGTTTTAACATGTCGTGAACATGTAAACAAAGGACGTTTGATGCCCCGCACGCTTTGAACGCTGCGCAATATTTTTTTATTTTTTGATGGATGAGGAATTTGCTGCGCCGGTCAGAAAAATGGGATAGAAAACTCATACATGCCTGAAGACGGAACCGAAATGTTTTGATTTTGAATGTGACTGCAATCTCAAATTTTCCCATCAAAGTTTGACGTTCTTATTTGTTTTGAAATTCTGTGTTTCAACTATTTTGATTAACTGAAAATTCGTTTTAACGAATAAAGTTCTCTTCTTCTTCTTCTTCGTCTATTGTTACGGAATTTCGTTGCCATTTTGGGCTTCAGTATTTTGCTTGAATTTGGACGCTATTTTGATTGTCATTCTTCGTTGTCACAGAAAGTTTGGGAGACATTTTGGTAAATCGATTCTTATTATTTTCATATCAGGTCGTCTTTTGTTTGAATTGAATTTGATTCTGGAGTATTTGGCCCCATTGTTGCTGTGACGTTCCTATACAATTAAGGTTTGTATAGTTGATTTTGTTGTAATTGTTGTTAATTACAGCAACGTAGAATATCCTAATTGTTGTTTTAAAATTTAACGAAATGAGAAACGGGTGGACTACGCGTAACTCACGTCACAGACAATATAGTACTCAATTTGGAATTTGATTTTTCTTTAACTTGGCGAGAAGTACTTAATTCGTGAATTGCATCAATTCGGTTTCTGTGCTCAAGTTGGATCGTTTTAATTGAATTCGCATCACATCTTGTCTTCCGACTGGTATAGTATTTGTCTCAACCGGAGAAAATACGCATTTTGGTTCGTTCAATTGAAGCTTTATTGAGCAAAATTTGCGAACAACTCCCCAATCGTCGTGACGTTGAACATTTGACAGTCAATCCCTGTCACAACTTTGGTGACGACCCCTTTTTATTCATTTTTTTTGTCGTTTTGGCACATTGTTGTATATTTTATCCAGTATGCCTAAGATATCTTCTAAGATAGCTTCTAAGGGAAGCGATGATAATAGACATAGCATTGCGAGTTCTCAACAAGTGTTACAATTGAAGCGCGATTTAGGTGATGCTAGATCAACGATAGAGTGCTTGACAAAGGAAGGACGAGGAGTCGCTGAAGAAGTAAACTTGAAAGATTTGTTCGGACTTCCACACGTTATTACCAGGTCAAAATTAGAGAAGTTGCTCGACGAAGCTAGAAGACTTTCCAACAAGGTCGATGGTTTGTCTGATTTGGGCATAAAAATGGAAAATTGCCAAATCACATTAAAGCAAATGAAGTGTGACGCTGATTTAAATTCAGTCACAACTTTGGGAGGATTAGTGAAATGCTTCCCTGTTGCGTTACGACAGCAGTGGACTGACGCAGCGGATACAATGCTTGCTGACGGGTCAGAAGTTGATTTTGCCAGTCTGACCGAGTTCGTATCTCGGAGAGCAAGAATTGCCAGGAGCAAATTTGGCATGCTAATAGATAGAACATCTGTCTCTTCGACGCCATCAGAGAAACCAAGAATGCCAGATGGAAGGAGGGTGTTTATGACTACGAAGGAACCAAGGCCAATGCTAGTTGAATGTTTTCAATGTAGAGAACCTCCTAAGATAGAAGATTGTCCTGTTAATCAGGAGGCTGACGTAAAAGCCAGATGGAATTTGGCTAAGCAGCATGTAATATGTTACGTTCGCTTATGCTTTCCTCACAGGGCATTCGATTGCATGAATACGAATACTTGTTCCGTTGAAAATTGTAGTAGACGACACCATTATTCGCTGCATTATGATCGTCCTAATGAGCAACTGAAAAGTATAAACTGCAGTGTTACTGCTCTCAGTACAGCAGTAAGCTTAGGCTACCTGACTGTAAACATTGACACGCCAGTTGGACTTGTCCCAGTTGTGGCTTCACTTGATAATGGCTCTGATACAACTTTGATCTCGCAGAGTTTCGTTGAGAAATTTTGTATGCCTAGTGCACCAGTTGATGTGTCGATAGCAACACTTGGTCTACATCGAAAGTTGAAAAGTTCAAAAAACTACAAAGGTTTTAAATCAATCTGATATCGACAATGTTTGAATCAATCAGAGCTGACATTGCCTTAAATATTAGTCCAAAATTTAGATACATTTTGAACCAATCTGAGATGGAAAATGTTTGAACTAATCATAGCTAACAATGCTTAATATTTAATTCCATAAACTAAAAAATGTTTCAAACCAATCAGAGCTAGAAATGCTCAATATTTCAGTCGAACGTCTACAATCGTTTTGAACTAATCTGAGATCGACATTGTCTAAACTTGTCAGAGCTGACAATGCTAAATATTTTAGTCCAAAAAATACAAACGTTTCAAACGAATATGAGATCCACAATGTTTGAACTAATCAAAGCTAAGAATGCTCAATATTTCAGTCCAAAATCTACAAACGTTTTGAACCAATCTGACATTGACAATCTTTAAATCAATAAGAGCTGACAATGCCTAATATTTAGGCCTAAAAACTACAAAAATGTTGAACCAATTATAGCTGACAATGCTTAATATTTCAGTTCGAAAACTACAAATGTTTTGAACCAATCTGAAATTGACAATATTTGAATCAATCAGAGCTGACAATGCTCAATATTTCAGTTCATAAATTATGAACGTTTGGAACGAATCAGAGATCGACAGTGTTCGAATTAATCGGAGCGAACAATGCTTAATATTCCATTCAAAATCTACAGACGTTTTAAATCATTCTGAGATCGACAATGTGTAAATCAATCAGAGCTGACAAGGCCTTATATTTTAGTCCAAAATTCAAAAACGTTCTAAATAAATCTGAGATGGACAATGTTTGAACCAATCAGAGCTGACAATGTTCAATATTCCAGTTTGAAAACTGTGAGGTTCAATGTAGTTTGAAATTCTTCCTTTTCCTTCAATATTCCTTTCATTTTGAACCTAGTTACAAAACCTGAATTTTGTGTAATAGAATTTGCTTGTATTTAATTTTCCTACAGTATTTTGGTATAAAACTTTTCTTTTTGTAATTACTTTTGTTATTGTAAATCTTTTCGGTACACGCCTTCGGTCAAATGTTTGTTTTAATTTATTATTTCTGCCATTGTCGGTCATTGTTGCGGAATTTGGTTGCCATTTTGGGCTTCAGTATTTTGCTTGAATTTGGACGCTATTTTGATTGTCATTCTTCGTTGTCACAGAAAGTTTGGGAGACATTTTGGTAAATCGATTCTTCTTATTTTCATATCAGGTCGTCTTTTGTTTGAATTGAATTTGATTCTGGAGTATTTGGCCCCATTGTTGCTGTGACGTTCCTATACAATTAAGGTTTGTATAGTTGATTTTGTTGTAATTGTTGTTAATTACAGCAACGTAGAATATCCTAATTGTTGTTTTAAAATTTAACGAAATGAGAAACGGGTGGACTACGCGTAACTCACGTCACAGACAATATAGTACTCAATTTGGAATTTGATTTTTCTTTAACTTGGCGAGAAGTACTTAATTCGTGAATTGCATCAATTCGGTTTCTGTGCTCAAGTTGGATCGTTTTAATTGAATTCGCATCACATCTTGTCTTCCGACTGGTATAGTATTTGTCTCAACCGGAGAAAATACGCATTTTGGTTCGTTCAATTGAAGCTTTATTGAGCAAAATTTGCGAACAACTCCCCAATCGTCGTGACGTTGAACATTTGACAGTCAATCCCTGTCCACAACTTTGGTGACGACCCCTTTTTATTCATTTTTTTGTCGTTTTGGCACATTGTTGTATATTTCATCCAGTATGCCTAAGATATCTTCTAAGATAGCTTCTAAGGGAAGCGATGATAATAGACATAGCATTGCGAGTTCTCAACAAGTGTTACAATTGAAGCGCGATTAGGTGATGCTAGATCAACGATAGAGTGCTTGACAAAGGAAGGACGAGGAGTCGCTGAAGAAGTAAACTTGAAAGATTTGTTCGGACTTCCACACGTTATTACCAGGTCAAAATTAGAGAAGTTGCTCGACGAAGCTAGAAGACTTTCCAACAAGGTCGATGGTTTGTCTGATTTGGCCATAAAAATGGAAAATTGCCAAATCACATTAAAGCAAATGAAGTGTGACGCTGATTTAAATTCAGTCACAACTTTGGGAGGATTAGTGAAATGCTTCCCTGTTGCGTTACGACAGCAGTGGACTGACGCAGCGGATACAATGCTTGCTGACGGGTCAGAAGTTGATTTTGCCAGTCTGACCGAGTTCGTATCTCGGAGAGCAAGAATTGCCAGGAGCAGATTTGGCATGCTAATAGATAGAGCATCTGTCTCTTCGACGCCATCAGAGAAACCAAGAATGCCAGATGGAAGGAGGGTGTTTATGACTACGAAGGAACCGAGGTCAATGCTAGTTGAATGTTTTCAATGTAGAGAACCTCTTAAGATAGAAGATTGTCCTGTTAATCAGGAGGCTGACGTAAAAGCCAGATGGAATTTGGCTAAGCAGCATGTAATATGTTACGTTCGCTTATGCTGTCCTCACAGGGCATTCGATTGCATGAATACGAATACTTGTTCCGTTGAAAATTGTAGTAGACGACACCATTATTCGCTGCATTATGATCGTCCTAATGAGCAACTGAAAAGTATAAACTGCAGTGTTACTGCTCTCAGTACAGCAGTAAGCTTAGGCTACCTGACTGTAAACATTGACACGCCAGTTGGACTTGTCCCAGTTGTGGCTTCACTTGATAATGGCTCTGATACAACTTTGATCTCGCAGAGTTTCGTTGAGAAATTTTGTATGCCTAGTGCACCAGTTGATGTGTCGATAGCAACACTTGGTCTACATCGAAAGTTGAAAAGTTCAAAAAACTACAAAGGTTTTAAATCAATCTGATATCGACAATGTTTGAATCAATCAGAGCTGACATTGCCTTAAATATTAGTCCAAAATTTAGATACATTTTGAACCAATCTGAGATGGAAAATGTTTGAACTAATCATAGCTAACAATGCTTAATATTTAATTCCATAAACTAAAAAATGTTTCAAACCAATCAGAGCTAGAAATGCTCAATATTTCAGTCGAACGTCTACAATCGTTTTGAACTAATCTGAGATCGACATTGTCTAAACTTGTCAGAGCTGACAATGCTAAATATTTTAGTCCAAAAAATACAAACGTTTCAAACGAATATGAGATCCACAATGTTTGAACTAATCAAAGCTAAGAATGCTCAATATTTCAGTCCAAAATCTACAAACGTTTTGAACCAATCTGACATTGACAATCTTTAAATCAATCAGAGCTGACAATGCTTAATATTTAGGCCTAAAAACTACAAAAATGTTGAACCAATTATAGCTGACAATGCTTAATATTTCAGTTCGAAAACTACAAATGTTTTGAACCAATCTGAAATTGACAATATTTGAATCAATCAGAGCTGACAATGCTCAATATTTCAGTTCATAAATTATGAACGTTTGGAACGAATCAGAGATCGACAGTGTTCGAATTAATCGGAGCGAACAATGCTCAATATTCCATTCAAAATCTACAGACGTTTTAAATCAATCTGAGATTGAAAATGTGTAAATCAGTCAGAGCCGACAATGCCTCATATTTGAGTCCAAAATTTAAAAACGTTCTAAATAAATCTGAGATGGACAATGTTTGAAACAATCAGAGCTGAGAATGCATGATATTTCAGTCCAAAAATAACAGGAGTTTTAAACGAATCTGCGGTCGACAATGTTTGAATCGACCATAGCTAACAATGCTCAATATATTAGTTCAAAAACTACAAACGTTTTAAATCAACCTGAGATCGACATTGTGTAAATCAATCAGAGCTGACAATGCCTTATATTTTAGTCCAAAATTTAAAAACGTTCTGGATAAATCTGAGATGGACAAAGTTTGAACCAATCAGAGATGACAACGTTTATTATTCCAGTTTGAAAACTGTAAGGTTCAATGTAGTTTGAAATTATTCCTTTTCCTTCAATATTCCTTTCATTTTGAACCTAGTTACAAAACCTGAATTTTGTGTAATAGAATTTGCTTGTATTTAATTTTCCTACAGTATTTTGGTATAAAACTTTTCTTTTTGTAATTACTTTTGTTATTGTAAATCTTTTCGGTACACGCCTTCGGTCGAATGTTTGTTTTAATTTATTATTTCTGCCATTGTCGGTCATTGTTGCGGAATTTGGTTGCCATTTTGGGTTTCAGTATTTTGCTTGAATTTGGACGCTATTTTGATTGTCATTTTTCGTTGTCACAGAAAGTTTGGAACATATTTTGGTTAATCGATTCTTATTATTTTTATATCAGGTCGTCTTTTGTCCGAATTGAATTTGATTCTGGAGTATTTGGCCCCATTGTTGCTGTGACGTTCCTATACAATTAAGGTTTGTATAGTTAATTTTGTTGTAATTGTTGTTAATTACAGTACCGTAGAATATTCCAATTGTTGTTTTGAAATTATCGAAATAAAAAACGGGTGTGCTACGCGTAACTCACGTCACAGACAATACAATACTTAATTTGGAAATTTAATTCTTCTCGAACTTGCCGAAAAGTACTCAATTCGTGAATTGCATCAATTCGGTTTCTGTGCTCAAGTTGGATCGTTTCAATTGGATTCGCATCACAACTTGTCTTCCGACTGGTATAGTATTTGTCTCAACCGGAGAAAATACGCATTTTAATTCGTTCAATTGAAGCTTTATTGAGCAAAATTGGTGAAGAACTTCCCAATCGACGTGACCTTGAACATTTGACTGTCAATCCCTGTTCACAACTTCGGTGACGTTCCTTTTTTATTTATGTTTTGTCGTTTTGGCACATTGTTGTATAATTCATCTAGTATGCCTAAGATATCTACTAAGATAGCTTCTAAGGGAAACGATGATGATAGAGATAGCATTGCGAGTTTTCAACACGTGTTACGATTGAAGCGCGATTTAGATGCTGCTAGATCAACGATAGAGTGCTTGACAAATGAACGACGAGGAGTTGCTGAAGAAGGGTATACGCGGGCAAAGATGATTTTGAAAGATTCGTTCCGACCAATCAGAGCTGAGAATGCATGATATTTCAGTCCAAAGAAGTTTTGAACGAATATGCGGTTGACAATGTTTGAACCAATCATAGCTAACAATGCTCAATATTTTAGTCTCAAATCTACAAACGTTTTAATCCAATCTGAGATTGACAATCTTTGGATCAATCAGAGCTGACAATGCCTTATATTCTAATCCGATATCTAGAATCATTTTGAACTAATTTGAGATTGACATTCTTTAACTCAATCGAAGATGACAATGCTCGATATTCAAGTCCATTAACTGAAATCATTACGAACCAATCAGAGCTGAAAATGCTCAATATTTCAGTTGAAGGTCTACAATCGTTTTGAGCTAATATGAGATCGACATTGTTTAAACTTGTCAGAGCTGACAATGCTGAATATTTCAGTCCAAAAATTACAAACATTTTGGACTAAACAGAGCTGTCAATGTTCAATATTACAGTCCAACATCTACAAAAGTTTTAATTCAATCTGACATTGACAATCTTTAAATCAATCAGAGCTGACAATGCTTGATATTCAAGTCCAAATTTTACAAACATTTTGAACCAATCAGAGCTGAGTGTGCAATATATTTCAGTCCAAAAATTACAGAAGTTTTAAACGAAACTGCGGTGGACAATGTTTGAACCAATAGTAGCTAACAATGCTTAATATTTTAGTGTTAAATCTACAAACGTTTTGAACCAGTCTGAGATTGACAATCTTCGGATCAATCAGAGCTGACGATGCTTAATAGTTAAGTCCAAAAACTACAAACATTTTGAACCAATCAGAGCTGACAATGTTTAATATTTCAAACGAAAGGCTACAATCGTTTCGAACTAATCTGAAATAGACATTTTTTAAACTTGTCAGAGCTGACAATGGTAAATATTTCAGTCCAAAAAATACAAACGTTTTGAACGAATATGAGATCGACAATGTTCGAGCTAACAATGCTCAACATTTTAGTATAAAATCTACAAACGTATAAAACCAATCTGAGATTGACAATATTCAACTCAATCATAGCTGACAATGCTAAATATTTATGTCCGGAAACCACAAACATTTTGCACCAATTATAGCTGACAATGCTTAATATTGCAATCCAAAAACTACAAAGGTTTGGAACCAATCTGAGATTAACAATGTCTGAACCAATCAGAGCTAACAATGCCCAATATTTCAGTCCAAAATCTACAAACGTTTCGAGCCAACCTTAAATTGACAATCTTCAAATCAATCACAGCTGACAATGCCTAATATTTTAGTCGAAAATCTACAATCGTTTCAAACCAATCTGAGATTGACAATCTCTAGCTTAATCAAAGCTGACAATGCTTGAAACATAAGTTTAAAAACTACAACCATTTTGAACAAATCAGAGCTTAAAATGCTCAATATTTCAGTAGAAAGTCTACAATCGTTTTGAACTAATCTGAGATAGACATTGTATAAACTTGTCAGAGCTGACAATGTTCAATATTTCAGTCCGAAAACGACAAAGGTTTTAATCTAATCCGAGATTGGCAATATTTGAACGAATCAGAGCTAACAATGCTTAATATTTCAGTCCAAAATCTACAAGCGTTTTGAAGCAATTTGACATTGACAATCTTTGAATCAAACAGATCTAAAAATGCTTAATAGTTAAGTCTAAAAACTACAAACATTTTGAACCAATCAGAGCTGACAATGTTTAATATTTCAAACGAAAGGCTACAATCGTTTCGAACTAATCTGAAATAGACATTATTTAAACTTGTCAGAGCTGACAATGGTAAATATTTCAGTCCAAAAAATACAAACGTTTTGAACGAATATGAGATCGACAATGTTCGAGCTAACAATGCTCAACATTTTAGTATAAAATCTACAAACGTATAAAACCAATCTGAGATTGACAATATTCAACTCAATCATAGCTGACAATGCTAAATATTTATGTACGAAAACCACAAACATTTTGCACCAATTATAGCTGACAATGCTTAATATTTGAGTCGAAAATCTACAATCGTTTCAAACCAATCTGAGATTGACAATCTCTAGCTTAATCAAAGCTGACAATGCTTGAAACATAAGTTTAAAAACTACAACCATTTTGAACAAATCAGAGCTTAAAATGCTCAATATTTCAGTAGAAAGTCTACAATCGTTTTGAACTAATCTGAGATAGACATTGTATAAACTTGTCAGAGCTGACAATGTTCAATATTTCAGTCCGAAAACGACAAAGGTTTTAATCTAATCCGAGATTGGCAATATTTGAACGAATCAGAGCTAACAATGCTCAATATTTCAGTCCAAAATCTACAAGCGTTTTGAAGCAATTTGACATTGACAATCTTTGAATCAAACAGAGCTGCAAATGCTTAATATTTAAGTGCAAAAACTAAAAAAACATTCCGAACCAATCAGAGCTAATAATGATTAATATTTATTTCAAAAGATACAAAGGTTTTAAATGAATCTGAGATCGACAATGTTTGAATCAATCAGAGCTGACATTGCCTTATTTTTTAGTCCGATATCTACAAACGTTTTGTACCAATCTGAGATTGACAATCTTGAACTCAATCACTGCTGACAATGCCTTATATTTGAGTCCATAAACCACAAACATTTCGAATTAATCAAAGCTGATAATGCTCAATATTTCAAACGAAAGTCTACAATCGTTTTGGACTAATCTGAGATAGACATTTTTTAAACTTGTCAAAGCTGACAATGGTAAATATTTCAGTCCAAAAAATACAAACGTTTTGAACAGATATGAGATCGACAATGTTTGAACCTATCAGAGCTAACAATGCTCAATATTTCAGTATAAAATCTACAAACGTATAAAACCAATCTGAGATTGACAATATTCAACTCAATCATAGCTGACAATGCTAAATATTTATGTCCGAAAACTACAAACATTTTGCATCAATTATAGCTGACAATGCTCAATATTGCAATCCAAAAACTACAAAGGTTTGGAACCAATCTGAGATTGACAATGTCTGAACCAATCAGAGCTAACAATGCCTAATATTTCAGTCTAAAATCTACGAACGTTTCGAACAAATCCTAAATTGACATTGTTTAAATCAATTAGAGCTGACAATGCTTAATATTTTAGTCGAAAATCTACAATCGTTTTAAACCAATCTGAGATTGACAATCTTCAGCTTAATCAAAGCTGACAATGCTCAATACATAAGTTTGAAAACTACAACCATTTTGAACAAATCAGAGCTGAAAATGCTCAATATTTCAGTGAAAAGTCTACAATCATTTTAAACTAATCTGAGATAGACATTGTATAAACTTGTCAGAGCTGACAATGTTCAATATTTCAGTCCGAAAACGACAAAGGTTTTAATCCAATCTGAGATTGACAATATTTGAACGAATCAGAGCTAGCAATGCTTAATATTTCAGTCCAAAATCTACAAGCGTTTCGAAGCAATTTGACATTGACAATCTTTGAATCGATCAAAGCCAAAAATGCTTAATATTTAGGTGCAAAAACTAAAAAAACATTCCGATCCAATCAGAGCTAATAATGATTAATATTTATTTTAAAAAATACAAAGGTTTTAAATGAATCTGAGATCGACAATGTTTAAATCAATCAGAGCTGACATTGCCTTATTTTTCAGTCCGATATCTACAAACGTTTTGTACAAATCTGAGATTGACAATCTTGAACTCAATCACTGCTGACAATGCCTAATATTTGAGTCCATAAACCACAAACATTTCGAACCAATCAAAGCTGAAAATGCTCAATATTTCAAACGAAAGTCTACAATCGTTTTGAACTAATCTGAGATAGACATTTTTTAAACTTGTCAGAGCTGACAATGGTAAATATTTCAGTCCAAAAAATTCAAACGTTTTGAACGAATATGAGATAGACAATGTTTGAACCTATCAGAGCTAACAATGTTCAATATATTCAGTATTGAAAAACTCTCAAAAACAAGTATAACAATCCAATCTGATGATTTAGACAATCTTCGAACTCAATCACTGCTGACAATGCCAATAATATATTAAGTCCTATAAACAATCATACAAACATATTCGAATACAATCAAATAGCTGACAATGCTTAATATTGCAATCCAAAAACTACAAAGGTTTGGAACCAATCTGAGATTAACAATGTCTAAACCAATCAGAGCTAACAATGCCCAATATTTCAGTCCAAAATCTACAAACGTTTCGAACCAATCTTAAATTGACAATCTTTGAATCAATCACAGCTGACAATGCCTAATATTTTAGTCGAAAATCTACAATCGTTTTAAACCAATCTGAGATTGACAATCTTTAGTTTAATCAAAGCTGACAATGCTTAATACATAAGTTTAGAAACTACAACCATTTCGAACAAATCGGAGCTGAAAATGCTCAATATTTCAGTAGAAAGTCTACAATCGTTTTGAACTAATCTGAGATAGACCTTGTATAAACTTGTCAGAGCTGACAATGTTCAATATTTCAGTCCGAAAACGACAAAGGTTTTAATCCAATCCGAGATTGGCAATATTTGAACGAATCAGAGCTAACAATGCTTAATATTTCAGTCCAAAATCTACAAGCGTTTCGAAGCAATTTGACATTGACAATCTTTGAATCAATCAGAGCTAAAAATGCTTAATATTTAAGTGCAAAAACTAAAAAAACATTCCGAACCAATCAGAGCTAATAATGATTAATATTTATTTTAAAAAATACAAAGGTTTTAAATGAATCTGAGATCGACAATGTTTAAATCAATCAGAGCTGACATTGCCTTATTTTTTAGTCCGATATCTACAAACGTTTCGTACCAATCTGAGATTGACAATCTTCAGAACTCAATCACTGCTAACAATGCCTAATATTTAAGTCCAATAAACCACAAACATCTGAGATCGACAACAATCAGAGCTGACATTGCTCCGATATCTACAAATGTACCAATCTGAGATTGACAATTGAACTCAATCAACAATGCCTAATAAGTCCATAAACCACAAACATTTCGAAACAATCAAAGCTGAAAATGCTCAATATTTCAAACGAAAGTCTAAACGAATCTGAGATCGACAATGTTCGAATCAATCAGAGCTGGCATTGCCTTATTTTGTAGTCCGATATCTACAAACGTTTTTTACCAATCTGAGATTGATAATCTTGAACTCAATCACTGCTGACAATGCCTAATTTTTAAGTCCATAAACCACAAACATTTCGAACCAATCAAAGCTGATAATGCTCAATATACCAAACGAAAGTCTACAATCGTTTCGAACTAATCTGAGATAGACATTTTTTATGCTTGTCAGAGCAGACAATGTTCAATATTTTAGTCCGAAAACGACGAAGGTTTTAATCTAATCCGAGATTGACGATATTCGAACAAATCAGAGCTAACAATGCTTAATATTTCAGTCTAAAATCTACAAGTGTTTCGAAGCAATTTGACATTGACTATCTTTGAATCAATCAGAGCTAAAATTGCTTAATATTTCAGTGCAAAAACTAAAAAAACATTCCGAACCAATCAGAGCTAATAATGATTAATATTTATTTTAAAAAATACAAAGGTTTTAAATGAATCTGAGATCGACAATGTTTAAATCAATCAGAGCTGACATTGCCTTATTTTTTAGTCCGATATCTACAAACGTTTCGTACCAATCTGAGATTGACAATCTTGAACTCAATCACTGCTAACAATGCCTAATATTTAAGTCCATAAACCACAAACATTTCGAAACAATCAAAGCTGAAAATGCTCAATATTTCAAACGAAAGTCTACAATCGTTTCAAACTAATCTGAGATAGACATTTTTTAAACTTGTCAGAGCTGACAATGGTAAATATTTCAGTCTAAAAAATACAAATGTTTTGAACGAATATGAGATCGACAATGTTTGAACCTATCAGAGCTAACAATGCTCAATATTTCAGTATAGAATCTACAAACGTATAAAACCAATCTGAGATTGACAATATTCAACTCAATCATAGCTGACAATGCTAAATATTTATGTCCGAAAACTACAAACATTTTGTACCAATTATAGCTGACAATGCTTAATATTGCAATCTAAAAACTACAAAGGTTTGGAACCAGTCTGAAATAGACATTTTTCAAACTTGTCAGAGCTGACAATGGTGAATAGTTCAGTCCAAAAAATACAAACGTTTTGAACGAATATGAGATCGACAATGTTTGAACCTATCAGAGCTAACAATGCTCAATATTTCAGTATAAAATCTACAAACGTATAAAATCAATCTGAGATTGACAATATTCAACTCAATCATAGCTGACAATGCTAAATATTTATGTCCGGAAACTACAAACATTTTGCACCAATTATAGCTGACAATGCCTATTATTGCAATCCAAAAACTACGAACGTTTGGAACCAATCTGAGATTAACAATGTCTGAACCAATCAGAGCTAACAATGCCCAATATTTCAGTCCAAAATCTACAAACGTTCCGAACCAATATTAAATTGACAATCTTTAAATCAATCACAGCTGACAATGCCTAATATTTTAGTCGAAAATCTTCAATCGTTTTAAATCAATCTAAGATTGACAATCTTTAGCTTAATCAAAGCTGACAATGCTTAATACATAAGTTTAAAAACTACAACCATTTTGAACAAATCAAAGCTGAAAATGCTCAATATTTCAGTAGAAAGTCTACAATCGTTTTGAACTAATCCGAGATAGACATTGTATAAACTTGTCAGAGCTGACAATGTTCAATATTTCAGTCCGAAAACGACAAAGGTTTTAATCCAATCCGAGATTGACAATATTTGAACTAATTAGAGCTAACAATGCTTAATATTTCAGTCCAAAATCTACAAGCGTTTTGAAGCAATTTGACATTGACAATCTTTCTATCAATCAGAGCTGAAAATGCTTAATATTTAGGTGCAAAAACTAAAATAACATTCCGAACCAATCAGAGCTAATAATGATTAATATTTATTTCAACAAATACAAAGGTTTTAAATGAATCTGAGATCGACAATGTTTAAATCAACCAGAGCTGACATTGCCTTATTTTTAGTCCGATATCTACATACGTTTTGTACCAATCTGAGATTGACAATCTTGAACTCAATCAGAGCTGACAATGCCTAATATTTAAGTCCATAAACCACAAACATTTCGAACCAATCAAAGCTGAAAATGCTCAATATTTCAAACGAAAGTCTACAATCGTTTTGAACTAATCTGAGATAGACATTTTTTAAACTTGTCAGAGCTGACAATGGTAAATATTTCAGTCCAAAAAATTCAAACGTTTGGAACGAATATGAGATAGACAATGTTTGAACCTATCAGAGCTAACAATGTTCAATATTTCAGTATAAAATCTACAAACGTATAAAACCAATCTGAGATTGACAATCTTGAACTCAATCACTGCTGACAATGCCTAACATTTAAGTCCATAAACCACAAACATTTCGAACCAATCAAAGCTGATAATGCTCAATATTTCAAACGAAAGTCTAAAATCGTTTTGATACTAATCTGAGATAGACATTTTTTAAACTTGTCGGAGCTGACAATGGTAAATATTTCAGTCCAAAAAATACAAACGTTTTGACAAACAGATATGAGATCGACAATGTTTGAACCTAATCAGAGCTAACAATGCTCAATGTTTCAGTATAAAATCTACAAAACGTATAAAACCAATCTGAGATTGACAATATTCAACTCAATCATAGCTGACAATGCTAAATATTTATGTCCGAAAACTACAAACATTTTGCACCAATTATAGCTGATCTGAGATAGCTTGTTGACAATGGTAAATATTTCAGCAAATGAACTACAAAACTATCAGAGCTAACAATGGTTTCAGGTATAAAACCAATCTGAGATTGAGATTGACAACAATGTCTGAACCAATCAGAGCTAACAATGCCCAATATTTCAGTCCGAAATCTACAAACGTTTCTAACCAATCTTAAATTGACAATCTTTAAATCAATCACAGCTGACAATGCCTAATATTTTAGTCGAAAATCTACAATCGTTTTAAACCAATCTGAGATTGACAATCTTTAGCCGAATCAAAGCTGACAATGCTTGATATTTCAGTTTATAAACTACGAACATTTCGAACCATTCATAGCTGCAAAACGCTCAATATTTTAGTAGAAAGTCTACAATCGTTCCGAACAAATCTGAGATAGACATTGTTTAAACTTGTCAGAGCTGACAATGCCTAATATTTCAGTTCAAAAAATACAAATGTTTTTGACGAATATGAGATCGACAATGTTTAAATCATTTGAAGCTGACGACGCTCAATATTTGAGACCAAAATTTACAAACATTTCAAACCAATCCGAGATGGACAATGTTTGAGCCAATCACAGCTGACAATGCTTAATATTTCGATTCACAAATTACAAAAGTTTTGAACGGATCAGCGATCGAGAAAGTTTGAACCAATCATAGCTAACAATCCTCATTATTCCAGTTTAAAATCTTGAAACGTTTCGAACCAATTTGAGAATAACAATCTTTGAATCAATCGGAACTGACAATTTCAATAATTAAGTCTAGAAACTACAAACATTCTGAACCAATCAGAGCTGACAGTGTTTAATATTTCAGTCCGGAAACTACAAAGGATTTGAACCAATCAGAGCCGACAATGCTTAATATTTCAGTTCATAAATTACAAACCTTTGGAACGAATCTGAGATTGAATTGTTTGAAGCAACAAGAGCTAACAATGCTTACTAATTCAGTTCATAAAATACAAACGTTTTGAACGAATCTGCGATAGACAATGTTTGAACCAATCAGAGCTGTAATTGCTTAATATTTCAGTTCAAAATCTACATACTTTTTGAACACAGCTGAAATTGAACATCTTCAACTTAATCAGAGCTGACAATGCTCAATATTTAAGTGAATAAATCAAAAACATTGTGACTCAATCATATTTGACAATTTTCAATATTTCAGTCGAATGTCTACAATCCTTTTGAACTAATACGAGATCGACATTAATAAACTTGCCAGAGCTGACAAAGCTAAATATTTCAGGCCAAAGAATACAAACGTTTTTAACGAATATGAGATCGACAATGTTTGAACCAATCAGAGATACAAATGCTTATTATTTCAGTTCAAAATCTACTAAAGTTTTGAATCAATCTGACATTGACAATCTCTAAATCAATCAGAGCTGACAATGATTAATATCTAAATCCAAAAACTACAAACATTTTGAACCAATCAGATCTGACGGTGCCTGATGTTTCAGTTTAAAAACTCTGGAGGTTTTCAATCAATCTGAGATTAAAAATATTTGAACCAATAAAAGCTGACAATGCTTGATATTTCAGTCCAAAACCTACAAACGTTTTAAATCAATCTGAGATCGTTAATATTTGAACCAAACAAAGCTTAAAATGCTAAATATTTCAGTGAAAAAACTACAAACGTTTTGAGTCAATCTGAGATCGACAATGTTTAAATCAATCGAAGCTGACGATGCTCAATATTTTAGACCAAAATTTAAAAAAACGTTTTGGACCGATATGAGATGGACAATATTTAAACCAATTAGAGCTGACAATGCTTAGTATTTCAGTTCATAAATTACGAACGTTTAGAACGAATCTGACATCGACAGTGTTCGAACCTGTCGGAGCTGACAATGCCATATATTTTAGTCCACAAACGATTTGAACCAATCTGAGAAAGACAATGTTCAAAGCAATCAAAGCTGACAATGCTTACTATTTGAGGCCAAAGAATACAAACGTTTTGGAAAAATATGAGATCGACAATGTTTGAACCAATCAGAGATGAAAATGCTTAATATTCCAGTCCAAAATCTGCAAACGTTTCAAACCAATCTGACATTGACAACCTTTAAATTATTTGGAGCTGACAATGATTAATATTTATGTCGAAAAACTACAAACATTTTGGACCAATCAGAGCTGACAATGATTAATATTTCAGTCCAACAACTACAAAGGTTTTGAACCACTCTTAGATTGACAATATTTGAACCAATCAGAGCTGACAATGTTTAATATTTCAGTTCATAAATTATGAACGTTTGAAACGAATCTGAGATCGACAGTGTTCAAACCAATTGTTAATAACAATGCCTAATATTTCATTCAAAATCTACAGACGGTTGAGATCTGAGATCGACAATATTTAAATCAATAAAAGCTGACGATGCCTAAAATTTTAAACTAATCTTTGAATCAATCAGAGCTGAAAATGCTTAATATTTAAGTCTAAAAACTAAAAACATTTTGAACCAATCAGAGATGACAATGCTTAATATTTCAGAACAATAACTACAAATGTTCTGAACCAATCAGAGATCGACAATGTTTGAACCGATCAGAGCTAATAATGCTTAATCTGCAAAATCTGTAAACGATTTGAACTTATGTGAGATTTACAATCTTTAACTCAATCCTAGCTGACAATGCTCAATATTTAAGTCCATAAACTACAAACATTTTGAACCAATCAGAGCTGACAATGCTGAATATTTCAGTCCAACTAATACAAATGTTTTGAACCAGTATTAGATTGGCAATATTTGAACCAATCAGAGATGACAATGCTTAATATTTCAGTTCAATATTACAAACGTTTTAAAGCAATCAGAGATCGAAAATGTTTGAAACAATCAGAGTTTACAATGCTTATCAAGTCAGTCCAAATTGTGCAAACGATTTGAACTTATATAAGATTAAAAATCTTTAACTCAACCAGAGCTCACAATGCTCAATATTTAAGTCCATAAACTACAAACATTTCGAACCAATCAGAGCGGACAATGCTCAATATCTTAGTCGAAAGTCTACAATCGTTTTGAAATTATCTGAGATCTACATTGATGAACTTGTCAGAGCTGACAATGCTAAATATTTCAGTCCGAAGAATACAAACGTTCTGAAGGAATATGAGATCGACAATGATTGAACCAATTAAAGCTAACAATCCATAATTATCCAGTCCAAAATCTACAAACGTTTCAAACCACACTGAGATTGACAATATTTGAACCAATCAGCGCTGATAATGCTAAATATTTCAGTTCAAAAACTACAAACATATTGAACCAATCTGAGGTCGTTATTGTTTGAACCAATCAGAGCAAAAGATGATGAATATTTCAGTGAAAAAATTACAAACGTTTTAAATCGATCTGAGATCGACAATGTTTGAATCAATCAAAGCTGACAATGTCTGATTTTTTAGATCAATATTTACAACCGTTTTCAACTAATCTGAGATGTACAATGTTCAAACTAATCAAAGCTAACAATGCCATATATTTGAGTTCAAAAATTACGAACGTTTTGAATCAATCTGAAATCGACAATGTTTCAACCAACTAGAGCTAACAATGCTTAATATTTTAGTCCAATATCTGCAAACGATTTGAACCAATCTGAGATTCACAATCTTTGAAACAATCAAAGCTGACAATGCTCAATTTTCAAGTCCAAATACTGCGAATATTTTGAACCAAACAGAGCAGACAATGCACAATATTTCAGTCGGAAGTCTACAAAAGTTTTAAACTAATTTGTGATCGACATTGTTTAAACCAATCAGAGCTCACAATGCTGAATATTCTAGTTCAAAAATTAGAAACGTTTCGAACGAATCTAAGATCATCAATGTTTGAAGCAATCAGAGCTTACAATGCTTAATATTTCAGTCCAAAATCTACAAACGTTTTAAACCAATCTGACATTTACAATCTTTGAATCAATCAGAGCTGACAATGCTTAATATTTGTGTCCAGAAACTACAAACATATTAAACTAATCAGAGTAGACAGCGCTCAATATGTCTGTCGAGAATCTGCAAAAGTTTCCAACTAATCTGGAATCGACAATGTTTATACTATTCAGAGCTGACAATGCTTAGTATTTCAGTCTAAAATATACAAACGTTTTAACCGAATGTGAGATCGAAAATATGTGAACCAATCAGAGCTAACAATGCTCAATATTTCAGTCCAAAATCTACAAACGATTCGAACCAATCTGACATTGATAATCTTCAAATCAGTCAGAGCTGTCAATGCTTGATATCTGAGATTGACAATATTTGAAATAATCAGAGCTGACAATGCTCAATATTTCAGTCTAAATTCTACAAAAGTTTCGAACCAACATGAGATTGACAATCATTGAATCAATCGAGGCCGATAACGCTTGAAATTTAGGTTCAAAAAATTCAAACATTTTAAACCAGTCAGAGCTCCCAATGCCACACATTTCAGTTCAAAAATTACAGAAGTTTTGAACCAAACGGAGATTGACAATATTTAAATCAATCAGAGCTGACAATGCCCAATATTGAGGTCCAATAACGGCAACAATTGTCAACCAATCAGAGCTGATGATGCCTAATAAGTCAGTTGAAAATCTACAAACGTTTTGAACTAATCTTAAATCGACATTGTTTGAACCAATCAGAGCTGACAATGCTAGATATTTAGGTTTAAATACTACATAATTTTCAAATCAATCTGAGATAATCGATGTTTGAACCAATCAGAGCTGACAGTGCTTTATATTTGAGTCTAAAAATTACAAACGTTTTGCATCAATTTGAGATCGACAATGTTTAAACCAATCAGAGGTGACAATGCTAAATATTTCTGTCCGAAATCTCTAGAAGTTTCGAAAGAATCTGAGATCGACAATGTTTAAACCAATCAGAGGTGACAATGCTAAATATTTCTGTCCGAAATCTCTAGAAGTTTCGAAAGAATCTGAAATCGACAAAGTTTGAACCAATCAGAGGTAACAATGCTCAATATTTCAGTCCAAAACCTACAAAAGTTATGAACTAATCTGAGATCGACAATGCCTAAATTAATCAGCGCTGACGATGCCCAATACAAAAACTACAAACGTTTAGAATCAATCTGAGATGGACAATGTTTGAACCAATCAGAGCTGACAATGCTTAATAGTTCAGTTCTAAAACAACAAACGTTCTAAACGAATCGGAAATCGAATATGTTCAAAGCAATCAAAGCTGACACTGCCTAATATTTCAGACCAAAACTGCAAACGTTCAACTCAAATCTGAGATCGACAATGTGTAAAGGAATCAGAGGAAACAATGCTAAATATTTCAGACCAAAAACTGCAAACGTTTCGAACTGCTCTGATATCGACATCGTTTAGACCAAATAGAGCTAACATTGCTTAATATTTCAGTCCAAAATCTGCAAACGTTTTGAACAAATCTGAGATCGACAATATTATAAACAATCAGAGCTGACATTGCCTGAAATTTCAGTCCAAAAACTACAAACGGTTTGAATCAATCTGAGATGGGCAATAATTAAATAAATTAGAGCTGACAATGCCTAATATTTCAGTCCAAAAACTGAGAACGTTTAGAACGAATCTGCTATCGTCAATGTTTGAACCAAACAGAGCTAACAATGCCTAATATTTCAGTCTAGAAAATACAAACGTTACAAACCAATCTGAAATCGACAAAGTTTGAACCAATTAGAGCTGACTAAGCTTAATATTTCAGTTTAAAACCTCTAAACGTTTCGAACTAATCTGAGATCGACAATGTTTAAATGAATCATCGCTGACAATGCTCAATATTTTAGTCCAAAAACTACAAACGTGTTGAACCATTCTGAAAGTGAAAATCTTTGAACCCATCAGAGCTGCCAAGGCTAAATATTTAAGTACAAAAACTACAAACGTTCTGAATCAATCTGAGATAAACAATATTTTAATCAATCACAGCTGACAATGCTCAACAGTTCAGTTTAAAAACTACGAACGTTCTAATCGAATCTGAGATCTACAATGTTCGAACATATCAAAGCTGACAATGCCTTATATTTCAGACAGAAAACTGCAAACGTTTTACACGAATCTGAAATCGACAATGTTTAAATTGATCAGCGCTGACAATGCCCAATATTTCAATCCGAAAAGTAAAAACGTGTTGAACCATTCTGAAAGTGGAAATGTTTGAACCAATCAGAGCTGACAATGCTAAATATTTTAGTCCAAAAACTACAAACGTTTCAAATCAATCTGAGATGAACAATATTTGAACCAATCAGAGCTGACAATGCTCAATAGTTCAGTTTGAAAACTACGAACTTTCTTAACGAATCTGAGATCGACAATGTTCAAACAAATCAAAGCTGACACTGACTAATATTTTAGTCCGAAATCTACAATCGTTTTGAACCAATAAGAGCTAACAGTGCTCAATATATCAGACCGAAATATACAAACGTCTCAAACCAATCTGAGATCGACAATATTCAGAAAAAAACAGAGCTGACATTGCTAAATATTTCGGTCTAAAAACTACAAACGGTTTGAACACATCTGCGATCTTCAATGTTTGAATCAATCAGAGCTAGCAAAGCCTAATATTCCAGTCCAAAAACTACAAACGTTACAAACCAACCTGAGATCGGCAATGTTCGAACCAATTAGAGCTGACAATGCTTAATATTCCTGTCTAAAAACTACAAACGTTTTGAACTAATCTGAGATCGACTATGTATAAATTAATCAGCGCTGACAATGCCCAATATATTAGTTGTAGAAACTACAAACGTTTCGAATCAATCTGGGATGGACAATGTTTGAACAAATCAGAGCTGACAATGCTTAATAGTTCAGTTTAAAAACTACGAACGTTCTAAACGAAACTGAGATCGACAATGTTCAAACAAATCGAAGCTGACACTGCCTAATATTTCAGACCAAAAACTGCAAATGTTTTACACAAATCTGAGATCGACAATTTTTTAAACGAATCAGAGCTAACAATGCTAAATATTTCATACCAAAAACTGGTTTAGAACTAATCTGAGATCGACAATATTTTAAACAATCACAGCTGACAATGCCTAAAATTACAGTTTAAAAACTACAACCGATTTGATTCAATCTGAAATAGGCAATCTTTGAATATATTGGAGCTGAAAATGCCTTATATTTCAGTTTAAAAACTACAATCTTTTTACACGAATCTGCGATCCACAATGTTTGAACCAATCAGAGCTAACGATGCGCAATATTCCAGTCTAAAATCTACAAACGTTACAAATCAATCTGAGATCAACAATGTCTGAACCAATTAGAGCTGACAATGCTTAATATTTCAGTCCAAAATACTACAAACGTTTTGAATCAATCTGACATTGACAATCTCTAAATCAATCAGAGCTGACAATGATTAATATCTAAATCCAAAAACTACAAACATTTTGAACCAATCAGATCTGACGGTGCCTGATGTTTCAGTTTAAAAACTCTGGAGGTTTTCAATCAATCTGAGATTAAAAATATTTGAACCAATAAAAGCTGACAATGCTTGATATTTCAGTCCAAAACCTACAAACGTTTTAAATCAATCTGAGATCGTTAATATTTGAACCAAACAAAGCTTAAAATGCTAAATATTTCAGTGAAAAAACTACAAACGTTTTGAGTCAATCTGAGATCGACAATGTTTAAATCAATCGAAGCTGACGATGCTCAATATTCTAGACCAAAATTTAAAAAAACGTTTTGGACCGATATGAGATGGACAATATTTAAACCAATTAGAGCTGACAATGCTTAGTATTTCAGTTCATAAATTACGAACGTTTAGAACGAATCTGACATCGACAGTGTTCGAACCTGTCGGAGCTGACAATGCCATATATTTTAGTCCACAAACGATTTGAACCAATCTGAGAAAGACAATGTTCAAAGCAATCAAAGCTGACAATGCTTACTATTTGAGGCCAAAGAATACAAACGTTTTGGAAAAATATGAGATCGACAATGTTTGAACCAATCAGAGATGAAAATGCTTAATATTCCAGTCCAAAATCTGCAAACGTTTCAAACCAATCTGACATTGACAACCTTTAAATTATTTGGAGCTGACAATGATTAATATTTATGTCGAAAAACTACAAACATTTTGGACCAATCAGAGCTGACAATGATTAATATTTCAGTCCAACAACTACAAAGGTTTTGAACCACTCTTAGATTGACAATATTTGAACCAATCAGAGCTGACAATGTTTAATATTTCAGTTCATAAATTATGAACGTTTGAAACGAATCTGAGATCGACAGTGTTCAAACCAATTGTTAATAACAATGCCTAATATTTCATTCAAAATCTACAGACGGTTGAGATCTGAGATCGACAATATTTAAATCAATAAAAGCTGACGATGCCTAAAATTTTAAACTAATCTTTGAATCAATCAGAGCTGAAAATGCTTAATATTTAAGTCTAAAAACTAAAAACATTTTGAACCAATCAGAGATGACAATGCTTAATATTTCAGAACAATAACTACAAATGTTCTGAACCAATCAGAGATCGACAATGTTTGAACCGATCAGAGCTAATAATGCTTAATCTGCAAAATCTGTAAACGATTTGAACTTATGTGAGATTTACAATCTTTAACTCAATCCTAGCTGACAATGCTCAATATTTAAGTCCATAAACTACAAACATTTTGAACCAATCAGAGCTGACAATGCTGAATATTTCAGTCCAACTACTACAAATGTTTTGAACCAGTATTAGATTGGCAATATTTGAACCAATCAGAGATGACAATGCTTAATATTTCAGTTCAATATTACAAACGTTTTAAAGCAATCAGAGATCGAAAATGTTTGAACCAATCAGAGTTTACAATGCTTATCAAGTCAGTCCAAATTGTGCAAACGATTTGAACTTATATAAGATTAAAAATCTTTAACTCAACCAGAGCTCACAATGCTCAATATTTAAGTCCATAAACTACAAACATTTTGAACCAATCAGAGCGGACAATGCTCAATATCTTAGTCGAAAGTCTACAATCGTTTTGAAATTATCTGAGATCTACATTGATGAACTTGTCAGAGCTGACAATGCTAAATATTTCAGTCCGAAGAATACAAACGTTCTGAAGGAATATGAGATCGACAATGATTGAACCAATTAAAGCTAACAATCCATAATTGTCCAGTCCAAAATCTACAAACGTTTCAAACCACACTGAGATTGACAATATTTGAACCAATCAGCGCTGATAATGCTAAATATTTCAGTTCAAAAACTACAAACATATTGAACCAATCTGAGGTCGTTATTGTTTGAACCAATCAGAGCAAAAGATGATGAATATTTCAGTGAAAAAATTACAAACGTTTTAAATCGATCTGAGATCGACAATGTTTGAATCAATCAAAGCTGACAATGTCTGATTTTTTAGATCAATATTTACAACCGTTTTCAACTAATCTGAGATGTACAATGTTTAAACTAATCAAAGCTAACAATGCCATATATATGAGTTTAAAAATTACGAACGTTTTGAATCAATCTGAAATCGACAATGTTTCAACCAACTAGAGCTAACAATGCTTAATATTTTAGTCCAATATCTGCAAACGATTTGAACCAATCTGAGATTCACAATCTTTGAAACAATCAAAGCTGACAATGCTCAATTTTCAAGTCCAAATACTGCGAATATTTTGAAACAAACAGAGCAGACAATGCACAATATTTCAGTCGAAAGTCTACAAAAGTTTCAAACTAATTTGTGATCGACATTGTTTAAACCAATCAGAGCTCACAATGCTGAATATTCTAGTCCAAAAATTAGAAACGTTTCGAACGAATCTAAGATCATCAATGTTTGAAGCAATCAGAGCTTACAATGCCTAATATTTCAGTCCAAAATCTACAAACGTTTTAAACCAATCTGACATTTACAATCTTTGAATCAATCAGAGCTGACAATGCTTAATATTTGTGTCCAGAAACTACAAACATATTAAACTAATCAGAGTAGACAGCGCTCAATATGTCTGTCGAGAATCTGCAAAAGTTTCCAACTAATCTGGAATCGACAATGTTTATACTATTCAGAGCTGACAATGCTTAGTATTTCAGTCTAAAATATACAAACGTTTTAACCGAATGTGAGATCGAAAATATGTGAACCAATCAGAGCTAACAATGCTCAATATTTCAGTCCAAAATCTACAAACGATTCGAACCAATCTGACATTGATAATCTTCAAATCAGTCAGAGCTGTCAATGCTTGATATCTGAGATTGACAATATTTGAAATAATCAGAGCTGACAATGCTCAATATTTCAGTCTAAATTCTACAAAAGTTTCGAACCAACATGAGATTGACAATCATTGAATCAATCGAGGCCGATAACGCTTGAAATTTAAGTTCAAAAAATTCAAACATTTTAAACCAGTCAGAGCTCCCAATGCCACACATTTCAGTTCAAAAATTACAGAAGTTTTGAACCAAACGGAGATTGACAATATTTAAATCAATCAGAGCTGACAATGCCCAATATTGAGGTCCAATAACGGCAACAATTGTCAACCAATCAGAGCTGATGATGCCTAATAAGTCAGTTGAAAATCTACAAACGTTTTGAACTAATCTTAAATCGACATTGTTTGAACCAATCAGAGCTGACAATGCTAGATATTTAGGTTTAAATACTACATAATTTTCAAATCAATCTGAGATAATCGATGTTTGAACCAATCAGAGCTGACAGTGCTTTATATTTGAGTCTAAAAATTACAAACGTTTTGCATCAATTTGAGATCGACAATGTTTAAACCAATCAGAGGTGACATTGCTAAATATTTCTGTCCGAAATCTCTAGAAGTTTCGAAAGAATCTGAGATCGACAATCTTTCAACCATTCAGAGCTGACAATGATGAATATTTCAGTCCAAATCTACAAACCTTTTAACCAATCTGAGATGAGCAATGTTCGAATTAATCTTATCTGACAATGCATAATATTTCACTCCAAAAACTACAAACGTTTTGAACCAATCTGAAATCGACAAAGTTTGAAACAATCAGAGGTGACAATGCTCAATATTTCAGTCCAAAACCTACAAAAGTTATGAACTAATCTAAGATCGACAATGCCTAAATTAATCAGCGCTGACGATGCCCAATACAAAAACTACAAACGTTTAGAATCAATCTGAGATGGACAATGTTTGAACCAATCAGAGCTGACAATGCCTAATAGTTCAGTTCTAAAACTACAAACGTTCTAAACGAATCGGAGATCGAATATGTTCAAAGCAATCAAAGCTGACACTGCCTAATATTTCAGACCAAAAACTGCAAACGTTCAACTCAAATCTTAGATCGACAATGTGTAAAGGAATCAGAGGAAACAATGCTAAATATTTCAGACCAAAAACTGCAAACGTTTCGAACTGCTCTGTTATCGACATCGTTTAGACCAAATAGAGCTAACAATGCTTACTATTTCAGTCCAAAATCTGCAAACGTTTTGAACAAATCTGAGATCGACAATATTTTAAACAATCAGAGCTGACATTGCCTGAAATTTCAGTCCAAAAACTACAAACGGTTTGAATCAATCTGAGATGGGCAATAATTAAATAAATTAGAGCTGACAATGCCTAATATTTCAGTCCAAAAACTGAGAACGTTTAGAACGAATCTGCTATCGTCAATGTTTGAACCAAACAGAGCTAACAATGCCTAATATTTCAGTCTAGAAAATACAAACGTTACAAACCAATCTGAAATCGACAAAGTTTGAACCAATTAGAGCTGACTAAGCTTAATATTTCAGTTTAAAACCTCTAAACGTTTCGAACTAATCTGAGATCGACAATGTTTAAATCAATCATCGCTGACAATGCTCAATATTTTAGTCCGAAAACTACAAACGTGTTGAACCATTCTGAAAGTGAAAATCTTTGAACCCATCAGAGCTGCCAATGCTAAATATTTAAGTACAAAAACTACAAACGTTCTGAATCAATCTGAGATAAACAATATTTTAACCAATCACAGCTGACAATGCTCAACAGTTCAGTTTAAAAACTACGAACGTTCTAATCGAATCTGAGATCTACAATGTTCGAACATATCAAAGCTGACAATGCCTTATATTTCAGACAGTAAACTGCAAACGTTTTACACGAATCTGAAATCGACAATGTTTAAATTGATCAGCGCTGACAATGCCCAATATTTCAATCCGAAAAGTAAAAACGTGTTGAACCATTCTGAAAGTGGAAATGTTTGAACCAATCAGAGCTGACAATGCTAAATATTTTAGTCCAAAAACTACAAACGTTTTGAATCAATCTGAGATGAACAATATTTGAACCAATCACAGCTGACAATGCTCAATAGTTCAGTTTGAAAACTACGAACGTTCTTAACGAATCTTAGATCGACAATGTTCAAACAAATCAAAGCTGACACTGACTAATATTTTAGTCCGAAATCTACAATCGTTTTGAACCAATAAGAGCTAACAGTGCTCAATATATCAGACCGAAATATACAAACGTCTCAAACCAATCTGAGATCGACAATATTCAGAAAAAAACAGAGCTGACATTGCTAAATATTTCGGTCTAAAAACTACAAACGGTTTGAACACATCTGCGATCTTCAATGTTTGAATCAATCAGAGCTAGCAAAGCCTAATATTCCAGTCCAAAAACTACAAACGTTACAAACCAACCTGAGATCGGCAATGTTCGAACCAATTAGAGCTGACAATGCTTAATATTCCTGTCTAAAAACTACAAACGTTTTGAACTAATCTGAGATCGACTATGTATAAATTAATCAGCGCTGACAATGCCCAATATATTAGTTGTAGAAACTACAAACGTTTCGAATCAATCTGGGATGGACAATGTTTGAACAAATCAGAGCTGACAATGCTTAATAGTTCAGTTTAAAAACTACGAACGTTCTAAACGAAACTGAGATCGACAATGTTCAAACAAATCGAAGCTGACACTGCCTAATATTTCAGACCAAAAACTGCAAATGTTTTACACAAATCTGAGATCGACAATTTTTTAAACGAATCAGAGCTAACAATGCTAAATATTTCATACCAAAAACTGGTTTAGAACTAATCTGAGATCGACAATATTTTAAACAATCACAGCTGACAATGCCTAAAATTACAGTTTAAAAACTACAACCGATTTGATTCAATCTGAAATAGGCAATCTTTGAATATATTGGAGCTGAAAATGCCTTATATTTCAGTTTAAAAACTACAATCTTTTTACACGAATCTGCGATCCACAATGTTTGAACCAATCAGAGCTAACGATGCGCAATATTCCAGTCTAAAATCTACAAACGTTACAAATCAATCTGAGATCAACAATGTCTGAACCAATTAGAGCTGACAATGCTTAATATTTCAGTCCTAATACTACAAACGTTTCGATCAAATCTGAGATCATTATTGCTTGAAAGACTCAGAGCTAAAAATGCTTGATATTTTAGTCAAAAAACTACAATCGATTCAAAGCAATCTGAGATCGACAGAGTTTAAACTAATCAGAGCTGACAAGGCCTCATAATTTGTTCCAAAAACTACAAACGTGTTGAACCAATCTGTGAGTGGAAATGTTTGAACTATTTAGAGCTGACAATGCTTAATATTTCAGTCTAAAATCTGCAAACGTTCTGAATTACTTTAAGATCGACAAAGTTTGAACCAATCAGAGCTAACATGCTTGAAATTTAATTCAAAAACCAAAAAAGTTTTAAACAATTATGCGATCGACAATTTTTGAAACACTCAGAGCTTAAACGCTCAATATTTTAGTGAAAAAAACTACAAACGTTTTAAATCAATCTGAGATCGACAATGTTTAAACTTATCACAGCAGACAATGCCAGATATTTAAGTCCAAAAACTACAATCGTTTTGAACCAATAAGAGTTAAAGTGCTCAATGTTTCAGTCCGAAATATACAAACGTCCTTAATTAATCTGAGATCGACAATCTTCGAAAGACTCAGAGCTCACAATGCCTAATAATTGAGTCCAAAAACTAAAAACCTTTTGAAGCAATATGAGATGGGCTAAGTTTGAATTAATCAGAGGTCACAATGCTCAATAGTTCGGTTTAGAAACTACGAACGATTTGAACTAATCTGAGATCGACAATGTTTGGACCAATGAAAGCAGACAATGCTTAATATTTCAAACCAAAATTGCAAACGTTTTGAACTAATCTGAGATCGATAATATTTGAACAAATCAGAGCTAACAGTGCTTGATATTTCAGTCCAAAATCTGCATACGTTTTAAACCAATTAGAGATCGACAATATTTGAAACAATCAGAGCTGACAATGCTACATTTTTCATTCCAAAAACTACTAACGTTTTCAACCAATCTGAGATGGGCAATGAATAAATAAATTAGAGCTGACAATGCCTAATATTTCAGTCTACAAATTAGGTGGGTTTTGAACAAATCTAAGGTCAAAAATGGTTCAACTAATCAGAACTGAGAATGATCAATATTTCAGCCTAAAAACAACAAACGTTCCAAATAAATCTGAGATCGACAAAGTTTGAAGCCTTCAGAGCTTACAATGCCTAATATTTTATTTTAAAAACTAGAAACGTTTCAAAACAATCTGAGATCGGAAATGTTTGAACCAATCGGACCTGACAATGCTAAATATTTTGGTCCAAAAATTACAAACGTTTTGAACTAATCTTAGATTGTTAATGGATGAGACACTCAGAGCTGAAAATGCTTAATATTCCAGTCAAAAAATCACAAACGTATTAAACCAATCTCAGATAGACAATGTTCAAACGAATCAAAGCTGACAATGCCCAATATTTCAGTCCAAAAGCTACAATCATTTTGAACCAATAACAGCTAACGATGCTCAATATTTCAGTCTGAAATGTACAAACTAATCGAATCAATCTGAGATGGGCAACATTTGAAAAAATTAGAGCTCTGATTGGTTCAAACATTGTCCGTTTCAGATTGGTTTTAAAGGTTTTTAGTTTTTCGACTGTAATGTTAGGCCTTGTCAGCTCTGATTGGTTCGAACATTCTGGATTTCAGATTGGTAAAAAACGTTTGTAGTTCGGGCTGATATTTTGAGCATTGTCATCTCAAATTGGTTCAAAAATTTTGTTGATTACAGATTGGTGCAAATCGTTTGTAGTTTTTGAAGTGAAATATCAAGCATTGTGTGCTCTCATTGGTTCGAACATTCTCGATCCTAAGTTGATACAATACGTTTTTTGTTCATGCACTGAAATATTAAGCAATGTCAGTTCTGATTAGTTCGAACATTTTATTTCTCATATTGGTTCAAAATGTTTGTAGTTTCTAGGATGATATAATAAGCATTGTCATATCTGATTAGTTCAAACACTAACCCTCTGAGATTGTTTCAAAACATTTGTAGTCTTTCGACTGAAATATTAGGCATTGTCAGCTGTGATTGGTTTGAACATTCTCGATTTCAGATTGATACGAAACGATTGTAGTTTTTAGACTGAAATATCAAGCATTGTCAGATCTGATTGGTTTAAACATTGTCGATCTCAGATTGGTTTAAAACTTTTGTAGTTTTTTGACTGACATAATAAGCATTGTCATCTTTGATTGATTCAAACTTTGTCCCTCTCAGATTGGTTCAAAACGTTCGTAGTTTTTTCGACTAGAAATCTCAAATCAGATCAAAACGTTTTTAGATTTTGAACTGAAATCTTATGCATTGTGAGCTTGGATTGGTTCGAAACTTTCGTAGTTTTTGGATTGAAATATTGAGCATTTTCAGCTGTGATTGGTTTCAACATTGTCAATCTCACATTGGTTCAATAGGTTTGTTGTTCTGTGACTAGAATATTGAGCATTGTCAGCTCTGTTCGGTCAGAACATTGTCGACCTCCGATTAATTCAAAACGATAGTAGTTTTTCGACTAAAATATCAAGCATTGTCAGCTCTAATTGGTTCAAAATGTTTGTAGTTTTTGTACTGAAATATTAAGCATTGTCATCTCTGGATGATTCAAACATCGTCCCTCTCAGATTAGTTTAGAACGTTTGTAGTTTTTCGACTGAAATTTCGGGCCTTGTCAGCTCTGATTGGTTCAAACATTGTCGATCTCAGATTGGCTCAAAACGTTTGTAGTTTTTAGACTGAAATATTGGGCATTGTCAGCTCTGATTGGTTCGAACAAAATCGATCTTAGATCGGTTTAAAGCGTTTGATGTTTTCGAACTGAAATATTAAGCATTGCCAGCTTCGATTGGTTCAAAATTTTGTCGATCCTAGATCGGTTCAAATCGTTTGTTGTTTTCGAAGTGAAATATTAAGCATTGTCACTTCTGATTTGTTTAAACATTCTCGATCTTAGATTGATACAAACCGTTTTTTGTTCTTGCACTGAAATAATTAGTATTGTCAGTTCTGATTCGTTTAAACATTGTACTTCTCAGATTGGTTCAAAACGTTTGTAGTTTCTAGAATGACATATCAAGCATTGTTAGATCTGATTAGTTCAAACACTGTCCCTCTCAGATTGGTACAAAACGTTTGTAGTCTTTCGGCTAAAATATTAGGCATTGTCAGCTGTGATTGGTTTGAACATTCTATATCTCAGATTAATACGAAACGATTAAAGTTTTTGGACTGAAATATCAAGCATTGTCAGATCTGATTGGTTTAAACATTGTCGATCTCAGATTGGTTTGAAACTTTTGTAGTTTTTTGACTGACATAATGGGCATTGTCATCTCTGATTGATTCGAACGTTGTCCCTCTAAGATTGGTTCAAAACGTTCGTATTTTTCCGACTTAAAAGGAATTTTCAGTTTGAATTGGTTCGAACATTGTGTATCTCAGATCTGATCGAAACGTTTTCAGTTTTTGGACTGAAATATCAAGCATTGTAAGCTCTGATTGTTTAGAAACGTTTGCAGTTTTTGGATTGAAATATTGAGCATTGTCAGCTTTGGTTGATTCAAACATTGTTTATTTCAGATTGGTTCGAAACGTTTGTTGTTTTTCGACTGAAATATTGAGCATTGTCAGTTATGATTGGTTCAAACCTTGTCGAACTCACATTGGTTGGAAATGTTTGTAGTTTTTGCACTGAATTATCAAGCATTGTCAGCTTTGATTGGTTCAAACATTGTCGATCTCAGATTAGTTCGAAACGTTTGTAGTTTTTGGACTCAAGTATTGAGCATTGTCAGCTCTGATTAGTTCAATCATTGTCGATCTGAGAGTGGCTCAAAACGTTTGCAGTTTGTGAACTGAAATATTACGCATTCTCAGCTCTAATTTGTTTAAAACGTTTCAAGTCTCTAAACTGCAATAGAAAACATTGTCCGGTATGATTGATTGAAACTACAAACGTTTTGAACCAATCCGAGATAGTCAATGCTTGAAAGACTCAGAGCTAAAAATGCTTGATACTTTAGTCAAAAAACTACAATCGATTCAAAACAATCTGAGATCGACAAAGTTTCAACTATTCAAAGCTGACAATGCCTAATATTTTAGTCCAATAACTACAATCGTTGTGAATCAATAGGAGCTAGAAGTGCTCAATATTTCAGTCCGAAATATACAAACAACTCAAAACAATCTGAGATCGACAATATTCAAAACAATCAAAGCTGACAATGCTAAATATTTCAGTTCAAAAACTACAAACGGTCTGAATCGATCTGAGATGGGCAATATTTGAGTGAATCAGAGCTGACAATGCTTAATATTTCAGTCCAAAAACTATAAACGTTTCAAACGAATCTGCGATCGACAATGTTTGAACCAATCAGAGCTAGCAATGCCTAATATTCGAGTCCAAAACTACAAACGTTACAAACCAATCTGAGATCGACAATGTTTGGAGCAATAAGAGCTGACAATGCTTGAAATTTCAGTCTAAAAACTACAAACGTTTTGAACTAATCCGAGATCGACAATATTTTAAACAATCAGAGCTGACAATGCCTAAAATTTTATTCCATACACTACAAATGGTTTGAATCAATCTGACATGGGCAATATTTTAATAAATTAGAGCTGAGAATGCTCAATATTTCAGTCCAAAAACTACAACCGTTTTAAACGAATTTGCGATCGACAATGATTGCACCAATCAGAGATAACAATGCCTAATATTCCAGTCTAAGATCTACAAACGTTACAAACTTATCTAAGATCAACAATGTTTGAACCAATACGAGCTGACAATGCTTAATATTTCAGTCTCAATAATACAAACGTTCCGATCAAATCTAAAATCGTTATTGCTTGAAAGACTCCGAGTTAAAAATGCTTGATATTTCAGTCAAAGAAACTACGATCGATTCGAAGCAATCTGAAATCGACAGAGTTCAAACTAATCAGAGCACACAATGCCTTATATTTTGTTCCAAAAACTACAAACGTGTTGAACCAATCTAAAAGTGAAAATGTTCGAACTAATTAGAGCAGACAATGCTAAATATTTCAGACCAAATTTGCAAACGTATGAATCTAATCTGAGATCGAGAATATTTGAACAAATTAGAGCTAACAATGCTCAATATTTCAGTCCAAAATCTGCATACGTTTTAAACCATTCAAAGATCGACAATATTCAAAATATTCAGAGCTGACAATGCTAGATATTTCAGTCCAAAAACTACAAAGGTTTTGAACGAATCTGCGATCGACAATGTTTGAACCAATCAGAGCTAACAATGCCTAATATTCCAGTCTAGAAAATACAAACGTTACAAACCAATCTGAGATCAACAATGTTTGAACTAATTAGAGCTGACAATATTTAATATTTCAGTCTAAAAACTACAAACGTTTTAACCAATCTGAGATCGTTAATGCTTGATAGACTCAGAGCTGAAAATGCTTGATAATTTAGTCAAAAAACTGCAATCGATACAAAGCAAACTGAGATCGAAAAAAGTTTTTATTATTCAAAGGTGACAACGCCTAATATTTTAGTTCAAAAACTACAATCGTTTTGAACCAATAGGAGCTAACAGTGCTCAATATTCCAGTCCAAAATATACTAACGACTCAAACCAATCTGAGATCGACAATATTTAAAACAATCAGAGCTGACAATGCAAAATATTTCAGTCAAAAAACTACAAACAGTTTGAATCAATCTGAGATGGGCAATATTTAAATAAATTAGAGCTGATAATGCTTAATATTCCAGTCCAAAAACTACAAACGTTTTAAACGAATCTGCGATCGACAATGTTTGAATCAATCAGAGCTAGCAATGCCTGATATTCCAGTCCAAAAACTACGAACGTTACAAACCAATCTGAGATCGACAATATTTGAACCAATTGAAACTTACAATGCTTGATATTTCAGTCAAAACTGCATACGTTTTGAACCAATCTGAGATCGACACTGTTTATATTATTCAGCGCTGGCAATGCCCAATATTTTAGTCCAAAAACTACAAACGTTTTGAATCAATCTCAGATGGACATTGTTCGAACCAATCAGAGCTGACAATGTCTGATAGTTCGGCCTAAAAACTACAAATGTTCTAAACGAATCTGAGATCGACAATTTTCGAACCAATCAAAGCTGACTCTGCCTAATATTTCAGACCAAAAACCGCAAACGATTTGAACTAATCTCATATCGATATTGTTTGAACTAATCATAGCTAACAATAATTAATATTTCGGTCCAAAATCTGCAAACGGTCAGAACAAATCTGAGATCGACAATATTTTAAACCATCAGAGCTGACAATGCCTAAAATTTCATTCCAAAAACTACAAATTGTTTGAGATGGACAATGTTTGAACCAATCAGAGCTTACAATGCCTAATATTCCAGTATAAAAAATTACAAACGTTACAAACCAATCTGAGATCAACAATGTTTGAACCAATTAGAGATGACAATGCTTAATATTTCAGTCTCAATACTACAAACGTTTGGATCAAATCTGAAATCGTTAAAGCTTGGAAGTCTCAAAGCTCAAAATGCTTGATATTTTAGTCAAAAAACTACAATCGATTCAAAGCAATCTGAAATCGACAGAGTTTAAACTAATCAGAGCTGACAAGGCCTAATATTTTGTTCCAGAAACTACAAACGTGTTGAACCAATCTGAAAGTGACAATGTTTGAACTAATTAGAGCTGACAATGCTTAATATTTCAGTCTAAAAACTGCAAACGTTCTGAACTACTCTAAGATCGACAAAGTTCGAACCAATCAGAGCTAACAATGCTTGAAATTTCAGTTTGAAAACAACAAAAGTTTTGAACGAATCTGCAATCGACAATTTTTGAAACACTCAGAGCTAAAAAAATGCTCAATATTTTAGTAAAAAAAAATACAAACGTTTTAAATAAATCTGAGATCGACAATGTTTGAATTATTTAGAGCTGACAAGGCCTAATATTTAAGTCCAAAAACTACAATCGTTTTGAACCAATAAGAGCTAACAGTGCTCAATATTTCAGTCCGAAATATACAAACGTCCTTAATTAATCTGAGATCGATAATCTTTGAAACACTCAGAGCTCACAATGCCTAATATTTGAGTCCAAAAACTAAAAACCTTTTGAAGCAATATGAGATGGGCTAAGTTTGAATTAATCAGAGGTCACAATGCTCAATAGTTCGGTTTAGAAACTACGAACGATTTGAACTAATCTGAGATCGACAATGTTTGGACCAATGAAAGCAGACAATGCTTAATATTTCAAACCAAAATTGCAAACGTTTTGAACTAATCTGAGATCGATAATATTTGAACAAATCAGAGCTAACAATGCTCGATATTTCAGTCCAAAATCTGCATACGTTTTAAACCAATTAGAGATCGACAATATTTGAGAAAATCAGAGATGGCAATGCTAAATTCTTCATTACAAAAACTACTGAAGTTTTGAACCAATCTGAGATGGGTAATGATTAAATAAATTAGAGCTGACAATGCCTAATATTTCAGTCTAAAAATTACGAACGTTTTGAACGAATCTAAGATGGACAATGTTTCAACTAATCAGAGCTGACAATGTCTAATATTTCAGTCTAAAAACTACAAACGTATTGAACGAATCTGCGATCGACAATGCTTGAACTGAGCAGAGCTTACAATGCCTAATATTTCAGTCTAAAAACTAAAAACGTTTTAAAACAATCTGAGAACGACAATGTTTGAACCAATCGGAGCTGACATTGCTAAATATTTTAGTCCAAAAAATACAAACGTTTTTAACCAATCTTGAATCGTTAATGGTTGAAACACTCAGAGCTAAAAATGCCTAATATTCCAGTCAAAAAATCACAAACGTAATAAGCCAATCTGAGATAGACAATGTTCAAAATAATCAGAGCTGACAATGCCTAATATTTCAGTCCAAAACCTACAATAATTTTGAACCAATAACAGCTAACGATGCTCAATATTTCAGTCTGAAATCTACAAACTAGTCGAATCAATCTAAGATGGGCAATATTTGAATAAATTAGAGCTCTGATTGGTTCAAACATTGTCGATCTCAGATTGATTCTAAACGTCTGTAGTTTTTGGACAGAAATAACAATCATTGTCAGCTCTGTTTGGATAAATATTGTCGATCTCATATTGGTTCAAAAGGTTTGTAGATTTGGAATTAAATGTTAGGACTTGTCAGCTCTCTTTGGTTAAAACATTCTCGATCTCAGATTGAATAAAACGTTTGTAGTTTGGACTGATATTCTGAGCATTGTCAGCTCCAATGTTTTCAAACAATTTGTCGATTTCAGATTGGTTCAAATCGTTCGTAGTTTTCCAAGTGAAATATGAAGCATTGTCAGCTCTCATTGGTTTGAACGTTCTCGATCTTAGATTGATACAAGACGTTTTTGTTCTTGCAATGAAATATTAAGCAATGTCAGTTCTGATTCGTTCAAACGTTGTCCCTCTGAGATTATTTTAAAACGTTTGTAGTCTTTCAACTGAAATATTAGGCATTGTCAGCTGTGATTGGTTTGAACATTCTCGATCTCAGCTTGATGCGAAACGATTGTACTTTTTGGACTGAAATATCAAGCATTGTCAGATCTGATTGATTTCAAAATTGTCGATCTCAGATTGGTTTGGAACGTTTGTAGTTTTTTTGACTGAAATGATAAGCATTGTCATCTCTGATTGATTCAAACATTGTCCCTCTCAGGTTAATTCAAAACGTTCGTAGTTTTTCGACTTAAAAGGAATTTTCAGTTTGAATTGGTTCGAACATTGTCAATCTCTGATCAGATCGGAACGTTTTTAGTTCTTGGACTGAAATATTAAGCATCGTGAGCTCTGATTGATCCGCAACGTTTGTAGTTTTTGTATTGAAATATTGAGCATTGTCAGCTTTGATTGATTCAAACGTTGTTTATTTTAGATTGGTTCGAAACGTTTGTAGTTTTTCGACTGAAATATTGAGCATTATCAGTTATGATTGGTTCAAACCTAGTCGAACTCAGATTGGTTCGAAAGGTTTATAGTTTTTGCACTGAATTATCAAGCATTGTCAGCTGTGATCTGTTCAAACATTGTCAATCTCAGATTACTTTAAAACTTTTGTAGTTTTTGAACTCGAGTATTGAGCATTGTCAGCTCTGATTGGTTTAAACATTGTCGATCTGAGAGTGGTTTAAAAAGTTTGTAGTTTGTGGACTGAAATATTAAGCATTCTCAGCTATCATTTGTATAAAACGTTTTTAGTTTTTAAACTGAAATTTTCGATCTCAGTTTTGTTCAAAACGTTTGTAGTTTTGGACTAAAATAAAAAGCATTGTGTGCTCTGATTGCTTCAAACATTGGTAATCTCAGATTGGTTTAAAACGTTTCAAGTTTTTGCACTGAATTATCAGGCATTATCAGCTATCATTGGTTCAAACACTGTCGATTTCAGATTGGTTTATAACGTTCGTAGTTTTTGGACTGGACCATTAAACATTCTCAGCTCTGATTGGTTTAAACATTGTCGATCTCAGATTGGTTTGAAACGTTTATAGTTTTTCGACTGAAATATTAAGCATTGCCAGCGCTGATTTTTTCAAACATTTCTGATCTCAGATCGGTTTGAAATGTTTGTAGTTTTCGGACTGATATATAAAGCATTGTCAGCTATGATTGGTTGAAACATTGTCGATCTTATATTGGTTCAAGGGGTTTGTAGTTTCCGGACTGAAATACCAATCATTGTCGGCTATGATTGGTTCAAACATTGTCGAACTCAGATTGGTTCAAAACTTCTGTATATTTTGGCCGAAATATCAAGCATTGTCAGCTTTGATTAGTTCAAACATTGTCAATTTCAGATTGGTTCAAAAAGATTGTTGTTTTTAGACTGAAATATTGAGCATTGTCAGCTCTGATTTGTTCAAACATTGTCGATCTGAGATTGGTTTCGAACGTTTGTAGTTTTGGACTAAAATATTAAACATTGTCTGCCCTGATTGGTTCAAACATTGTCCATTTCAGATTAGTTAAAACGTTTGTAGTTTTTGAACTGAAATATTGAGCTTTGTCACTGCTGACTGGTTTCAAACATTTTCGATCTCAGATCGGTTCAACGGTTTGTAGTTCTCGGACTGTAATGTTAAGCATTGTCAGCTTTGACTGGTTCAAACTTGGTCGATCTTATATTGGTTCAAGAGGTTTGTAGTTTCGGGACTGAAATACCAATCATTGTCGGCTATGATTGGTTCGAACATTGTCGATCTCAGATTGGTTCAAAACATTTGTACATTTTGGACGAAATATCAAGCATTGTCAGCTTTGATTGCTTTAAACATTGTCCTTTCCACCTTAGTTCAAAACGTTTGTAGTTTTTGAACTGAAATATTAAGCATTGTCAGCGCTGACTGGTTTCAAACATTTTTGATCTCAGATTGGTTTAATAGTTTGTAGTTTTTGAACTAAAATATTAAGCATTGTCAGCTTTGATTGGTTCAAACATTGTCGATCTCAGATTGGTTAAAAACGTTTGTAGTTTTTGAAATGAAATATTAGGCTTCGTTAGCTGCCATTGGTTCAAACATTGTCGATCTCCGATTGGTTTATAACGTTTGTAGTTCATAAAGTAAAATAATAAGCATTGTCAGGTGAAATTGGTTCGAAAATTGTCAATCGCAGATCAGATCAAAACGTTTTCAGTTTTTAGACTAATATATTGAGCACTCTCACCTCTAATTTGTTTAGAACGTTGGTAGTTTTTGAACTGAAATAATAAACATTGTCAGCTCTGATTGATTCAAACATTGTCCATTTCAGATTGGTTCAAAACGTTCGTCGTTTTACGACTGAAATATAAGCATTGTCTGAAATAATTGGTTCAAACCTTGTTGATCTCATATAGGTTCAAAACGTCTGTAGTTTATGGACGAAATATCAAGCATTGTGAGCTTTGATTGGTTCAAACATTGTCGATTTCAGATTGGTTCAAAACGATTGTAGTTTTTAGACTGAAATATTGAGCATTGTCAAGTGAAATTGGTTCGAACATTGTCAATCGCAGATCAGATCAAAACGCTTCCAGTTTTGAGACTAAAATATTGAGCACTCTCACCTCTAATTTGTTTATAACGTTTGCAGTTCCTTCACTGAAATAATAAACATTGTCTGCTCTGATTGATTCAAACATTTTTGATCTCAGATCGGTTTAAAGGTTTGTATTTCTCGGAATGAAATATTAAGCATTGTCGGCTCTGATTGATTCAAACATTGTCGATCTCAGATTGGTTCAAAACGTTTGCAGTTTTTGGACTGATTTATCCAGCATTGTCAGTTCTGATTGGTTCAAACATTGTCGATCTCAGATTAGTTTGAAACGTTTATAGTTTTTAGACTGAAATATCAAGCATTGTCAGCTCTGATTGGTACACATATTGTCGAACTCAGATTTCTTCGAAACGTTTGTAGTTTTTGGAATGAAATATTAGGCATTCTCAGCTGTGATTAGTTCAAACATTGTCGATCTCAGAATGGTTTAAAACGTTTGTAGTTTTTAAAGTAAAATAATAAGCATTGTCAGGTGAAATTGGTTCGAACATTGTGAATCGCAGATCAGATCAAAACGTTTTCAGTCTTAGGACTGAAATATTGAGCACTCTCACCTATAATCGGTTCACAATGTTTGTAGTTTTTGAACTGAAATATCAAACATTGTCAGCTCTGATTGATTCAAACATTGTCCATTTCAGATTGGTTCAAAACTTTTGGAGTTTCGGACTAAAATATTAAGCATTGTCTGATGTGATTGGTTCATACATTGTCATTCTCAGATTCGTGCAAAACGTTCGTAGTTTTTGCACTGAATTATTAGGCATTGTAAGCACTCATTGGTTCAAACATTGTCTATATCAGATTGGTTTAAAACGTTCATAGTTTTCCGACTGAAATATCAAGCATCACCAGCGCTGATTGGTTCAAGCATTTCCAATCTCAGATTGGTTTGAAACGATTGTAGTTTCTAGACTGAAATATTAAGCATTGTCAGCACTGATTTGTTCAAACATTCTCGATTTCAGATCGGCTTAAAACGTTCATAGTTTTTCGACTGAAATATTAGGCATTGTCAGCCTTGAATGGTTCAAAGATTTTCGATCTCAGAACGGTTCAAAACTTTTGTAGTTTTTGAAATGAAATATATGGCATTGTCAGCTGTCATTGGTTCAAACATTGTCGATCTCAGATTGTTTTATAACGTTTGTATTTTATAAAGTGAAATAATAAGCAATGTCAGGTGAAATTGGTTCTAACATTGTCAAACGCAGATCAGATCAAAACGTTTTCAGTTTTTAGACTAATATATTAAGCACTCTCACCTCTAATTTGTTTAGAACGTTTGTAGATTCTGAACTGAAATAATAAACATTGTCAGCTCTGATTGTTTCAAATATTGTCGATCTCAGATTGGTCTAAAACGTTTGTAGTTTTGGACTAAAATAATAAGCATTGTCTGCTCTGATTGGTTCAAACATTGTCCATCTCAGATTGGTGAACAAAGTTTGTAGTTTTGGACTGAATTATTAGGCATTGTCATCTCTCATTGGTTCATACATTGTCGATCTCAGATTGGTTCATAACGTTTGTAGTTTTTTTGACTGAATTATTGATCATTCACAGCTCTGATTGGTTCAACCTTTTGTCGATCTCAGATTGGTTTAAGACGTTTATAGTTTTTCAACTAAAATATTAAGCATTACCAGCGCTGATTGTTTCAAACATTATGAATTCAGATCAGTTTAAATGGTTTGTAGTTTTCGGACTGATATATTAAGCATTGTCCGCTATGATTGGTTAAAACATTGTCGATCTTATATTGATTCAAAAGGTTTGTAGTTTTCAGGCTGATATATTGAGCATTGTCGGCTATGATTGGTTCAAACATTGTCGATCTCAGATTGGTTCAAAACGTTTGTAGTTTTTTGACGAAAAATCAAGCATTGTCAGCCCTGATTGGTTCAAACATTGTCGATCTGACATTGTTTCAGAACGTTTAAAGTTTTAGACTAAAATATTAAACATTGTCTGCTATGATTGGTTCGAACATTGTCCACCTCAGATTAGTTAAAAACGTTTGTAGTTTTTGGACTGAATTATCAGGCATTGTCAGCACTCATTAGATCAAATATTGTCGATCTCAGAATGGTTTAAAACGGTTTTAGTTTTTCGACTGAAATATTAGGCATTGTCAGCGCTGATTGGTTCAAACATTTTCGATCTCAGATCGGTTTAAATGTTTGTAGTTAACGGACTGAAATATTGTCAGCTTTGACTAGTTCAAACATTGTCGATCCCAGATTGATTCGAAACGTTGTAGATTTTAAAGTGAAATATTAAGCTTTGTCAGCTCTGATTGGTTCAAACATTATCCATCTCAAATTGGTTTGAAACCTTTGAAGTTTTTGGACTAAAATATTGAGCACTCTAAGCTCTGATTTGTTCAAAACGTTTGTAGTTTTTGAACCGGAATATTTAACATTGTCAGCTCTGATTGGTTCAAAAATTGTCGATCTCAGATTGGTTTTGAAACGTTTGTAGATTTGGACCGAAATATTAGCCATTGTCAGCTCTGAATTGTTCAAACATTGTCCATCTCAGATTGGTTCAAAACGTTTATAGTTTCTGAACTAAAATATAAGGCATTGTCAGGTGTGATTGGTTTCGAAATTTTCGATCTCAGATTTGTTCAAAACGTTCGTAGTTTTTGAACCGAAATATAAAGCATTGTCAGCTCCAATTGGTTCCAACTTTGACGATCTCATATTTGTCCAAAGAATTTGTAGTTTTCTGATAAAGCATTGTCTGCTCTGTTCGCTTCATACACTGTCGATCTCAGATTGGTTTTAAACGTTTGTTGTTATTGGACTTAAATATTAGGCATTGTCAGCTCTGATTGATTCAAACATTGTCGATCTCAGATTGGATCGAAACGTCTGTAGTTATTGGACTCAAATATTAGGCATTGTCAGCTCTGATAGGATCAAACATTGTCGATCTCAGATTGGTTCAAAACGTTCGTAGTTTTTGAACTGAGATGGTCAGCATTGTCAGCTCCAATTGCTTTATACATTGTCGATTTCAGATTGGTTCAAAACGTTGTAGATTTTGAAGTGAAATATAAAGGGTTGTCAGCTCTGATTAGTTCAAAAATTGTCAATCTCAGACTGGTTTAAAACATTTGTAGTTTTTGGACTGAAATATTAGGCATTCTAAGCTCTGATTTGTTCAAAACGTTCGTAGTTTTTGAACTGGAATATCAAACATTGTCAGCTCTGATTGGTTGCAACATTGTCGACCTCAGATTCGATTGAAACGTTTGTAGTTTCTGAACTGAAATATGAGGCATTGTCAGCTCTGATTGGTTTCAAAATTTTCGATCTCAGATTGCTTCAAAACATTTCTACTAATTGCACTGAATTGATAAGCATATTCAGCTTCAATTAGTCCAAACATTGTCGATCCCAGATTGGTTCGAAACGTTGTAGTTTTTGGAGTGAAAAATTATGCATTGTCAGCTCGGATTGGTTCGAACACTGTAAATTTCAGATGAGTGTAAAACGTTTGGAGTTTCTAGACTGAGATATTGATCATTCTCAGCTCTGATTTGTTCAAAACGTTTGTAGTTTCACGACTGAAAAACTAAGCATTGTCAGCTCTGATTGGTTCAAACAACGTCGATCTGAATTTCTTTCAAAACTTTTGTAGTTATTGGACTGAAATATTAAACATTAAATCCATCTCATATTGGTTCACACGTTTGAGTTTTTGCTGACATATTGACATTGTCCGCTCCCTTGGTCAACATTGTACGTATCCCCGATTGGTCCGACACGTTAGTTTTTTTGAAGTGAAATATTAGGCATTGTCAGTTCGGATTGGTTCGAACAATGTAGAATTTCAGATTAGTCCAAAACGTTTTAATTTTATACTTAAATATCAATCGTTCTCAGCTCTGTTTGTTTAAAACGTGTTAGTTTCTCGACTGAAAAACTAAGCATTGTCAGCTCTGATTTGTTCAAACGTTGTCCAACTCAGATTGATTTAAAACTTTTGTTGTTTTTGGACTGAAATGGTCAGCATTGGCAGCTCTAATTGTTTCAAATAATGGCGATCCCAGATTGGTTTGAAACGTTGTTGTTTTTGAAGTGGAATATTGGGCATTGTCAGCTCTGATTGGGTCAAACATTGTCAATCTCAGATTAGTTTAAAACTTTCGTAGCTTTTAGACCAAAATATCAAGCATTCTGAGCTCTGATTTGTTCAAAACGTTTGCAGTTTTTGAACTGGAATATTGAACATTGACAGCTCTGATTAATTCGAACATTGTCGATCTCAGATTGGATCAAAACGTTTGTAGTTTCTGAACTGAATTATTAGGCATTGTCAGCTCTGATTGGTTCAAACATTGTCCATCTCAGATTGGTTCAAAACGTTTGTAGTTTTTACACTGAAATATTGAGCATTGTCAGCTCCAATTAGTTCAAACATTGTCGATGACAATTTGGTTCGAAACGTTGTCGTTTTTGAAGTGAAATATTAGGCATTGTCAGCTCGGATTGGTTCGAACACTGTAAATCTCAGATGAGTCTAAAACGTTTGGAGTTTTTAGACTAAAATATTGATCATTCTCAGCTCTGATTTGTTCATAACGTTTGTAGATTCACGACTGAAAAACTAAGCATTGTCAGCTCTGATTGGTTCAAACAACGTCGATCTGAATTTCTTTCAAAACGTTTGTAGTTACTGGACTGAAATATTAAACAGTGTCAGCTCTGATTAGATCAAAACGTTCGTAGTTTTTGAAATAAAACATTAAGCATTCTAAGCTCTGATTTGTTCAAAACGTTTGTAGTTTTTGAACTGGAATATTAAACATTGTCAGCTCTGATTGGTTCAAACATTGTCGATCTCAGATTGGATCAGAACTTTTGTAGTTTCTGAACTGATTTATTAGGCATTGTCAGCTCTGATTGGTTCAAACATTATCCATCTCAGATTGGTTTAAAACGTTTGTAGTTTTTAGACTGAAATATTGAGCATTGTCAGCTCCAATTGGTTCAAACATTGTCGATCCTAGATTGGTTCGAAACGTTGTAGTTTTTGAAGTGAAATATTAGGCATTGTCAGTTTGGATTGGTTCGAACAATGTAAATTTCAGATTAGTCCAAAACGTTTTTAATTTTAATACTCAAATATCGATAGTTCTCAGCTCTGATTTGTTTAAAACGTGTGTAGTTTCTAGAATGAAAAACGAAGCATTGTCAGCTCTGATTGGTTCAAACATCGTCGATCAGAAATTCTTCCAAAACTTTTGTCGTTTTCGGACTGAAAACTGAGCATTGTCAGCTCTGATTTGTTCAAACGTTGTCCATCTCAGATTGATTTAAAACGTTTGTAGTTTTTGGACTGAAATGGTCAGCATTGGCAGCTCTAATTGGTTCAAATAATGGCGATTTCAGATTGGTTCGAAACGTTGTAGTTTTTGAAGTGCAATATTGGGCATTGTCAGCTCTGATTGGGTCAAACATTGTCAATCTCAGATTAGTTTAAAACGTTCGTAGCTTTTAGACCAAAATATCAAGCATTCTAAGCTCTGATTTGTTCAAAACGTTTGCAGTTTTTGAACTGGAATATTGAACATTGTCAGCTCTGATTGGTTCGAACATTGTCGATCTCAGATTGGATGAAAACGTTTATAGTTTCTGAACGGAATTATTAGGCATTGTCAGCTCTGATTGGTTCAAACATTGTCCATCTCAGATTGGTTCAACAAGTTTGTAGTTTTTACACTGAAATATTGAGCATTGTCAGCTCCAATTAGTTCAAACATTGTCGATCACAAATTGGTTCGAAACGTTGTCGTTTTTGAAGTGAAATATTAGGCATTGTCAGTTCGGATTTGTTCGAACACTGTAAATTTCAGATGAGTGTGAAACGTTTGGAGTTTTTAGACTAAAATATTGATCATTCTCAGCTCTGATTTGTTCAAAACGTTTGTAGTTTCACGACTGAAAAACTAAGCATTGTCAGCTCTGATTGGTTCAAACAACGTCGATCTGAATTTCTTTCAAAACTTTCGTAGTTATTGGACTGAAATATTAAACATTGTCAGCTAAGAATAGATCAAAACGTTCGTAGTTTTTGGAATAAAATAGTGAGCATTCTGAGCTCTGATTTGTTCAAAACGTTTGTAGTTTTTGAACTGGAATATTAAACATTGTCAGCTCTGATTGGTTCAAACATTGTCGATCTCAGATTGGATCAGAACTTTTGTAGTTTCTGAACTGAATTATTAGGCATTGTCAGCTCTGATTGGTTCAAACATTATCCATCTCAGATTGGTTCAAAACGTTCGTAGTTTTTAGACTGAAATATTGAGCATTGTCAGCTCCAATTGGTTCAAACATTGTCGATCCCAGATTGGTTCGAAACGTTGTAGTTTTTGAAGTGAAATATTAGGCATTGTCAGTTTGGATTGGTTCGAACAATGTAAATTTCAGATTAGTCCAAAACGTTTTTAATTTTAATACTTAAATATCGATAGTTCTCAGCTCTGATTTGTTTAAAACGTGTGTAGTTTCTAGAATGAAAAACGAAGCATTGTCAGCTCTGATTGGTTCAAACATCGTCGATCAGAAATTCTTCCAAAACTTTTGTCGTTTTCGGACTGAAAAACTAAGCATTGTCAGCTCTGATTTGTTCAAACGTTGTCCATCTCAGATTGATTTAAAACGTTTGTAGTTTTTGGACTGAAATGGTCAGCATTGGCAGCTCTAATTGGTTCAAATAATGGCGATCCCAGATTGGTTCGAAACGTTGTAGTTTTTGAAGTGGAATATTGGGCATTGTCATCTCTGATTAGGTCAAACATTGTCAATCTCAGATTAGTTCAAAACGTCCGTAGCTTTTAGACCAAAATATCAAGCATTCTAAGCTCTGATTTGTTCAAAACGTTTGCAGTTTTTGAACTGGAATATTGAACATTGTCAGCTCTGATTGGTTTGAAGATTGTCGATCTCAGATTGGATGAAAACGTTTATAGTTTCTGAACGGAATTATTAGGCATTGTCAGCTCTGATTGGTTCAAACATTGTCCATCTCAGATTGGTTCAACAAGTTTGTAGTTTTCACACTGAAATATTGAGCATTGTCAGCTCCAATTAGTTCAAACATTGTCGATCACAAATTGGTTCGAAACGTTGTCGTTTTTGAAGTGAAATATTAGGCATTGTCAGCTCGGATTGGTTCGAACACTGTAAATTTCAGATGAGTGTGAAACGTTTGGAGTTTTTAGACTAAAATATTGATCATTCTCAGCTCTGATTTTTTCAAAACGTTTGTAGTTTCACGACTGAAAAACTAAGCATTGTCAGCTCTGATTGGTTCAAACAACGTCGATCTGAATTTCTTTCAAAACTTTTGTAGTTATTGGACTGGAATATTAAACATTGTCAGCTCTGATTAGATCAAAACGTTCGTAGTTTTTGAAATAAAATATTGAGCATTCTAAGCTCTGATTTGTTCAAAACGTTTGTAGTTTTTGAACTGGAATATTAAACATCGTCAGCTCTGATTGGTTCAAACATTGTCGATCTCAGATTGGATCAGAACTTTTGTAGTTTCTGAACTGATTTATTAGGCATTGTCAGCTCTGATTGGTTCAAACGTTAACCATCTCAGATTGGTTTAAAACGTTTGTAGTTTTTAGACTGAAATATTGAGCATTGTCAGCTCCAATTGGTTCAAACATTGTCGATCTCAGATTGGTTCGAAACGTTGTAGTTTTTGAAGTGAAATATTAGGCATTGTCAGTTCGAATTGGTTCGAACAATGTAAATTTCAGATTAGTCCAAAACGTTTTTAATTTTAATTCTTAAATATCAATAGTTCTCAGCTCTGATTTGTTTAAAACGTGTGAAGTTTCTAGAATGAAAAACTAAGCATTGTCAGCTCTGATTTGTTCAAACGTTGTCCATCTCAGATTGATTTAAAACGTTTGTAGTTTTTGGACTGAAATGGTCAGCATTGGCAGCTCTAATTGGTTCAAATAATGGCGATCCCAGATTGGTTCGAAACGTTGTAGTTTTTGAAGTGGAATATTGGGCATTGTCAGCTCTGATTGGGTCAAACATTGTCAATCTCAGATTAGTTCAAAACGTTCATAGCTTTTAGACCAAAATATCAAGCATTCTAAGCTCTGATTTGTACAAAACGTTTGCAGTTTTTGAACTGGAATATTGAACATTGTCAGCTCTGATTGGTTCGAACATTGTCGATCTCAGATTTGATGAAAACGTTTGTAGTTTCTGAACTGAATTATTAGGCATTGTCAGCTCTGATTGGTTCAAACATTGTCCATCTCAGATTGGTTCAAAAAGTTTGTAGTTTTTACACTGAAATATTGAGCATTGTCAGCTCCAATTAGTTCAAACATTGTCGATCACAATTTGGTTCGAAACGTTGTCGTTTTTGAAGTGAAATATTAGGCATTGTCAGCTCGGATTGGTTCGAACACTGTAAATCTCAGATGAGTGTGAAACGTTTGGAGTTTTTAGACTAAAATATTGATCATTCTCAGCTCTGATTTGTTCAAAACGTTTGTAGTTTCACGACTGAAAAACTAAGCATTGTCAGCTCTGATTGGTTCAAACAACGTCGATCTGAATTTCTTTCAAAACTTTTGTAGTTACTGGACTGAAATATTAAACATTGTCAGCTCTGATTAGATCAAAACGTTCGTAGTTTTTGAAATAAAACATTGAGCATTCTGAGCTCTGATTTGTTCAAAACGTTTGTAGTTTTTGAACTGGAATATTAAACATTGTCAGCTCTGATTGGTTCAAACATTGTCGATCTCAGATTGGATCAGAACTTTTGTAGTTTCTGAACTGAATTATCAGGCATTGTCAGCTCTGATTGGTTCAAACATTATCCATCTCAGATTGGTTCAAAACGTTTGTAGTTTTTAGACTAAAATATTGAGCATTGTCAGCTCCAATTGGTTCAAACATTGTCGATCCCAGATTGGTTCGAAACGTTGTAGTTCTTGAAGTGAAATATTAGGCATTGTCAGTTCGGATTGGTTCGAACAATGTAAATTTCAGATTAGTCCAAAACGTTTTTAATTTTAATACTTAAATATCAATAGTTCTCAGCTCTGATTTGTTTAAAACGTGTGTAGTTTCTAGAATAAAAAACGGAGCATTGTCAGCTCTGATTGGTTCAAACATCGTCGATCTGAAATTCTTCCAAAACTTTTGTAGTTTTCGGACTGAAAAACTAGGCATTGTCAGCTCTGATTTGTTCAAACGTTGTCCATCTCAGATTGATTTAAAACGTTTGTAGTTTTTGGACTGAAATGGTCAGCATTGTCAGCTCTAATTGGTTCAAATAATGGCGATCACAGATTGGTTCGAAACGTTGTAGTTTTTGAAGTGGAATATTGGGCATTGTCAGCTCTGATTGGGTCAAACATTGTCAATCTCAGATTAGTTTAAAACGTTCGTAGCTTTTAGACCAAAATATCAAGCATTCTGAGCTCTGATTTGTTCAAAACGTTTGCAGTTTTTAAACTGCAATATTGAACATTGACAGCTCTGATTGGTTCGAACATTGTCGATCTCAGATTGGATCAATACGTTTGTAGTTTCTGAACTGAATTATTCGGCATTGTCAGCTCTGATTGGTTCAAACATTGTCCATCTCAGATTGGTCCAAAAAGTTTGTAGTTTTTACACTGAAATATTGAGCATTGTCAGCTCCAATTAGTTCAAACATTGTCGATCACAATTTGGTTCGAAACGTTGTCGTTTTTGAAGTGAAATATTAGGCATTGTCAGCTCGGATTGGTTCGAACACTGTAAATCGCAGATGAGTGTAAAACGTTTGGAGTTTTTAGACTAAAATATTGATCATTCTCAGCTCTGATTTGTTCAAAACGTTTGTAGTTTCACGACTGAAAAACTAAGCATTGTCAGCTCTGATTGGTTCAAACAACGTCGATCTGAATTTCTTTCGAAACTTTTGTAGTTACTGGACTGAAATATTAAACATTGTCAGCTCTGATTAGATCAAAACCTTCGTAGTTTTTGAAATAAAACATTAAGCATTCTAAGCTCTGATTTGTTCAAAACGTTTGTAGTTTTTGAACTGGAATATTAAACATTGTCAGCTCTGATTGGTTCAAACATTGTCGATCTCAGATTGGATCAGAACTTTTGTAGTTTCTGAACTGAATTATCAGGCATTGTCAGCTCTGATTGGTTCAAACATTATCCATCTCAGATTGGTTCAAAACGTTTGTAGTTTTTAGACTAAAATATTGAGCATTGTCAGCTCCAATTGGTTCAAACATTGTCGATCTCAGATTGGTTCGAAACGTTGTAGTTCTTGAAGTGAAATATTAGGCATTGTCAGTTCGGATTGGTTCGAACAATGTAAATTTCAGATTAGTCCAAAACGTTTTTAATTTTAATACTTAAATATCAATAGTTCTCAGCTCTGATTTGTTTAAAACGTGTGTAGATTCTAGAATAAAAAACGGAGCATTGTCAGCTCTGATTGGTTCAAACATCGTCGATCTGAAATTCTTCCAAAACTTTTGTAGTTTTCGGACTGAAAAACTAGGCATTGTCAGCTCCCATTTGTTCAAACGTTGTCCATCTCAGATTGATTTAAAACGTTTGTAGTTTTTGGATTGAAATGGTCAGCATTGTCAGCTTTAATTGGTTCAAATATTGGCGATCCCAGATTGGTTCGAAACGTTGTAGTTTTTGTAGTGGAATATTGGGCATTGTCAGCTCTGATTGGGTCAAACATTGTCAATCTCAGATTAGTTTAAAACGTTCGTAGCTTTTAGACCGAAATATCAAGCATTCTAAGCTCTGATTTGTTCAAAACGTTTGCAGTTTTTGAACTGGAATATTGAACATAGTCAGCTCTGATTGGTTTAAACATTGTCGATCTCAGATTGGATGAAAACGTTCATAGTTTCTGAACGGAATTATCAGGCATTGTCAGCTCTGATTGGTTCAAACATTGTCCATCTCAGATTGGTTCAAACAGTTTGTAGTTTTTACACTGAAATATTGAGCATTGTCAGCTCCAATTAGTTCAAACATTGTCGATCACAAATTGGTTCGAAACGTTTTCGTTTTTGAAATGAAATAATAGGCATTGTCAGCTCGGATTTGTTCTAACTTTGTTAATTTTAAATTAGTTTAATACGTTTGTAGTTTTTAGACCTAAATATCAAACATTTTCAGCTCTGATTTGTTCGAAACGTTTGTAGATCTCGACTGAAAAACTAAGCATTGTCAGCTCTGATTGGTTCAAACATTGTCAATCTCAGATTGGTTTAAAACATTTGTAGTTTTGGGACTAAAATATCAAGCATTATGAGCTCAGATTTGTTCAAAACGTTTGTTGTTTTTGAACTGGAATATTAAACATTGTCAGCTCTGATTAGATCAAAACGTTCGTAGTTTTCGAAATAAAATATTAAGCTTTCTAAGCCACGATTTGTTCAAAACGTTTGTAGTTTCTGAACTGAAATATTAGCCATTGTCAGCTCTGAGTGGTTTCAAAATTTTCGATCTCAGATTGGTTCAAAACGTTTGTACTATTTGCACTGAAATGGTTAGCATATTCAGCTTCGATTGATTCAAACATTGTCGATCTCAGATCAGCTCGAAAGGTTTGTAGTTTTTCGAAGTGAAATATTCAGCACCGTAAGCTCGGATTGGTTCGAACACTTTAGAATCCAGATTAGTTTAAAACGTTTGTAGTTTTTGGACAAAAATTTTAATCATTCTCAGCTCTGATTTGTACAAAACGTATGTAGTTTCTCGCCTGAAAAACTGAGCATTGTCAGCTCCGATTGGTTCGAACATCGTCGACCTGAATTTCATTCAAAACTTTTGTAGTTTTTAGACTGAAATATTAGGCATTGTCAGCTCTGATTGGATCAAACTGTTTGTAGTTTCTGGACTAAAATATTGAGCATTCTAAGCTTTGATTTGTTCAAAACGTTTGTAGTTTTTGAACTGGAATAAAAAAACATTGTCAGCTCTGATTGGTTCAAACATTGTCGATCTCAGATTGGATCAAAACGTTTGTAGTTTCTGAACTGAATTATTAGGCATTGTCAGCTCTGATTGGTTCAAACATTGTCCATCTCAGATTGGTTCAAAAAGTTTGTAGTTTTTACACTGAAATATTGAGCATTGTCAGCTCCAATTAGTTCAAAAATTGTCGATCAAGAATTGGTTCGAAACGTTGTCGTTTTTGAATTGAAATATTAGGCATTGTCAGTTCGGATTGGTTCGAACACTGTAAATGTCAGATGAGTGTAAAACGTTTGGAGTTTTTAGACTAAAATATTGATCATTCTCAGCTCTGATTTGTTCAAAATTTTGTAGTTTCACGACTTAAAAACTAAGCATTGTCAGCTCTGATTGGTTCAAACGACGTCGATCTGAATTTCTTTCAAAACTTATGTAGTTTTTGGACTGAAATAATAAACATTGTCAGCTCTGATTGGATCAAAACGTTCGTAGATTGTGGACCAAAATATTAAGCATTCTAAGCTCTGATTTGTTCAAACCGTTTGTAGTTTTTGAACTGGAATATTAAACATTGTCAGCTCAGATTGGTTCAAACATTGTCGATCTCAGATTAGATCAGAACGTTTGTAGTTTCGGAACTAACTTATAAGGCCTTGTCAGCTATGATTGGTTTAAGCATTATCCATCTCAGATTGGTTCGGAACGTTTGTCGTTTTTTGGACTGAAATGGTCAGCATTGTCAGTGCCAATCGGTTCAAACATTTTTGATTCCTGATTGACTCAAAACGTTGTAGTTTTTGAAGTGAAATATAGAGTATTGTCAGCTTTTATTGGTTCAAACATTGTCAATTTCAGATTGGTTTGAAACGTTGTAGTTTTTGGACTAAAATATAAAGCATTCTTAGCTCTAATTTGTTCAAAACGTTTGTAGTTTTTGAACTGGAATATTAAACATTGTCAGCTCTGATTGGTTCGAACATTGTCGATCTAAAATTGATTCAAAACGTTGTAGTTTTGGTCTAAAATATTGGACATTGTCAGCTCTGATTGTTTCAAACATTGTTCATCTCAGATTGGAACGAAACGTTTGTAGTTTCTAAACTCAAATATTAGGCATTGTCAGCTCTGATTTGTATCGAACATTGTCGATCTAAGATTGGAACAAAACGTTTGTAGTTAATGTACTAAAATATAAGGCATTGTCAGCTCTGATTGGTTTCAACATTTACGATCTCAGATTTGTTCAACACTTTCGTAGTTTTTGGACCGAAATGAAGAGCATCGCCAGCTCCAATTGGGTCCAACTTTGACGATTTCATATTGGTTCAAAGAGCTCATAGTCTTTGAACTGAAAAATTAAGCATTGTCTGCTCTGATCGGTTCATACATTGTCGATCTCAGAATGGTTCAAAACGTATGTAGTTTTCTGAACTCAAATATTAGGCATTGTCAGCTCTGATTGGTATTGAACATTTTCGATCTCAGATTGGTTCAATACGTTCGCATCTTTTGGACCGAAATGAGAAGCATTCTCAGCTCTGATTGGTTCCAACTTTCACGATCTTAGATTGGTTCAAAATGTTTATAGTCATTGAACTAAAATATTAAGCATTGTCAGTTTTGATTGGTTCAATCATCGTCGATCTGAAATTCTTTCAAAACTTTTGTAGTTTTTAGACTGAAATATTAAGCATTGTCAGCTCTGATTGGATCAGAACGTTTTTAGTTTCCCGACTGGGAATTAAGGCATTGTCAGCTCTGATTGTTTCAAATAATGTCCGTCTCAGATTGATTTGGAACGTTTGTAGTTTTTGGACTGAAATCTTGAGCATTGTCAGCTCTGATTGGTTCACAAACAATTGATCCATCTCATATTGGTTCAAGACGTTTGTCGTTTTTATACTGAAATAATTGAGCATTTTCAGCTCCATTGGTTCAAAAACATTGTCGATTCCAGTTGGTTCGAACCGTTATAGTTGTTTGGAGTGAAATATTGAGCATTGTCAGTTCGTATTGGTTCGAACATTGTAAATTTTAGATTAGTTTAAACCGTTTGTAGTTTTGAGACTAAAATATCAATCATTCTCAGCTCTGATTTGTTCAAAACGTTTGTAGTTTCTCGACTGAAAAACCTAGCTTTGTGTGCTCTGATTGGTTCAAGCATTGTCGATCTCACATTCGATTTAAACGTTTGTAGTTTCTGAACCGAAATATCAGGCATTGTGAGCTCTGATTGGTTCAAACATTGTCAACCACAGATTGGCTTAAAACATTTGTAGTTTTTGGACTAAAATATTAGGGCATTCTAAGCTCAGATTTGTTCAAAATGTTTGTAGTTTTTGAACTGAAATATAAGGCATTGTCAGCTTCAATTGGTCCGAACATTGTCGATCCCAGATTGATTCAATACATTGTAGATTTTGGAGTGAAATATAAAGCATTGTCAGCTCTGATTGGTTCAAACATTGTCAATCACAGATTGGCTCAAAACATTTGTGGTTTTTGGACTAAAATATTAGGGCATTCTAAGCTCAGATTTGTTCAAAATCTTTGTAGTTTTTGAACTGAAATATAAGGCATCGTCAGCTCTGATTGGTTTCAGAATTTTCGATCTCAGATTGGTCCAAAACGTTTGTAATATTTGCACTGAAATGGTTAGCATATTCAGCTCCGATTGATTCAAACATTGTGATCTCAGATCAGGTCGAAACGTTTGTAGTTTTTGAAGTGAAATATTGAGCACTGTCAGCTCAGATTGATCCGAACACTGTAATCTTCAGATTAGTTTGAAACGTTTGTAGTATTTAGACTAAAATATTAATCATTTTCAGCTCTGATTTGATCAAAACGTTTGTAGTTTCTCAACTGAAAAACTAAGCATTGTCACCTGTGATTGGGTCAAACATCGTCGATCTGAATTTCTTTCAAAACTTTTGTAGTTTATGGACTGAAATATTAAGCATTGTCAGCTCTGATTGAATCAAAACGTTTGAAGTTTGTGGACTAAAATATTAAGCATTCCAAGCTCTGATTTGTTCAAAAGGTTTGTAGTTTGTGAACTGGAATAAAAATTATTGTCAGCTCTGATTGGTTCAAACATTGTCGATCTCAGATTCGATCAAAACGTTTAAAGTTTCTGAACTGAATTATTAGACTTTGTCAGCTCTGATTGGTTCAAACATTGTCCATCTCAGATTGGTTCGAAACGTTTGTCGTTTTTAGACTGAAATATTGAGCATTGTCAGCTCCAATCGGTTTAAACATTGTCGATCCCAGATTGGTTCGAAACGTTGTAGTTTTTGAAGTGAAATATTAAGCAATGTCAGTTCGGATTGGTTCGAACATTGTAAATTTTAGATTAGTTTAAAACGTTTGTAGTTTTTAGACTAAAATATTAATCATTCTCAGCTCTGATTTGTTAAAAACGTTTGTAGTTTCTCGACTGAAAAACCTAGCTTTGTGTGCTCTGATTGGTTCAAGCATTGTCGATCTCACATTCGATTTAAACGTTTGTAGTTTCTGAACCGAAATATTAGGCATTGTGAGCTCTGATTGGTTCAAAAATTGTCAACCACAGATTGGCTTTAAACATTTGTAGTTTTTGGACTAAAATATTAGGGCATTCTAAGCTCAGATTTGTTCAAAATGTTTGTAGTTTTTGAACTGAAATATAAGGCATTGTCAGCTCTGATTGGTTTCAAAACTTTCGATCTCAGATTGGTCCGAAACGTTTGTACTATTTGCACTGAAATGGTTAGCATATTCAGCTTCGATTCAATCAAACATTGTCGATCTCAGATCAGGTCGAAATGTTTGTAGTTTTTGAAGTGAAATATTGAGCACTGTCAGCTCAGATTGATCCGAAAACTGTAATCTTCAGATTAGTTTGTAAACTTTTGTAGTTTTTAGACTAAAATATTAATCATTCTCAGCTCTGATTTGATCAAAACGTTTGTAGTCTCTCGACTGAACAACTAAGCTTTGTCAGCTCTGATTGGGTCAAACATCGTCGACCAGAATTTCTGACAAAACGTTTGTAATTTTTGAACTGAAATATTAAGCATTGTCAGCTCCGATTGGAACAAAACGTTCGTAGTTTCTGGACTAAATTATTAAGCATTCTGAGCTCTGATTTGTTCAAAAGGTTTGTAGTTTTTGAACTAGAATATTAAACATTGTCAGCTCTGATTTGTTCAAACATTGTCGATCTCAGATTCGATCAAAACGTTTAAAGTTTCTGAACTGATTTATTAGGCATTGTCAGCTCTGATTGGTTTCATCAACATTTTCGACCTCAGATTGGTTCAAAACGTTTGTAGTTCTTAGACTGAAATGGTCAGCATTGTCAGCTCCAATGGGTTTGAACATTGTCGATTCCAGATTGATTCAAAACGTTGTAGATTTTGAAGTGAAATATAAAGCATTGTCAGCTCTGATTGGTTCGAACATTGTCAATCACAGATTGGCTTAAAACATTTGTAGTTTTTGGGCTGAAATATTAAGCATTCTAAGCTCAGATTCGTTCAAAACGTTTGTAGTTTTTGAACTGGAATAATAAACATTGTCAGCTCTGATTGGTTCAAACTTTGTCGATCTCAGATCAGGTCGAAACGTTTGTAGATTTTGAAGTGAAATATTGAGCACTGTCAGCTCGGATTGGTTCGAACACTGTAAATTTCAGATTAGTTCAAAACGTTTGTAGTTTTTAGACTAAAATATCAATCATTTTCAACTTTGATTTGATCGAAACGTTTGTAGTTTCTCGACTGAAAAACTAAGCATTGTCAGCTCTGATTGGGTCAAACATCGTCGATCTGAATTTCTTTCAAAACTTTTGTAGTTTTTGGACTGAAATATTAAGCATTGTCAGCTCCGATTGAATCAAAACGTTTGTAGTTTCTGGACTAAAATATTAAGCATTCTAAGCTCTGATTTGTTCAAAAGGTTTGTAGTTTTTGAACTAGAATAAAAAACATTGTCAG
>JACCGJ010024109.1:0-25750 GCA_013407085.1 Atriophallophorus winterbourni | reverse complement strand
ACATTGCAAAATAGACGGGCTTCATCAACCTTTAATCTGGGTTCAGCACTGTTTCAGGGCTCCGACACTTGAATATATTGATTGTTAACCAACCGTTGCACGCACATATAATCCAACTGATCTCAATGAGCTCAATAGAGAAAATTGATTGTTCAACGATCTAAAAATCATCGAGGTGACGACAGAATTGCACAAAAGGTTATCACCTGTGTAGAACAGATTTGATAGAGCCAATAAAACGAAAGCTTATTTAATACTGGCAACAAAAGTCACACTCATTCACAGATGATGCGAAACGCCACGTTCAACGCGCTTTCACGAAATGAAGGTGGAGAGCTGACTGCAAAGGTGTCTGTCTGTCCGATGACCAGCTCTCTCAATCGTTGACTGTGTTCATCAGCTGTCTTGTCTGTACAATTTTCTTATTTGTTAACAGACCGCAGCTGATTAGAGGCGCTGACTATTTGGAGTTCAAGAATCAAGAATCCTAAATCAAGCTTTTATTGTGAAAAAAGCAATCGATTAACATGTACCGTTGGATGAAAGCTATAAGTAATACAGTGGATGAAATTATAATTCTTTCGATGTGGACGATTTTTGTGGAGTCATGAGGGTCGTAAAATACTGGCATGTGTCGCTCGTTTCGTTTGGTTACGATTTTTGTGTTGTTCCAATCGAAATGACTGCCTGATGTAATTGGAATATACACGTGTCAAAGTGTCAACGTGCCGTGCGGTCGCATTATTTTGAGCTTATGATTATCGTGATATACTTTCTCATACTTGCGCGTGCGTGGAAATCCTTACCCTCGTTGGACTACGCTCAAAGTCAGCATTCCGGATATACCACTCTCTTAGCTGTATTCGATATAATGAGCAAATTAGGATTTATTGTGATTTTTCCATATTGGATTTACGCGTGCAAGCCTGTTTATACTCGTCAAGTCCTCAAAAAGATTAACTTCATTGGAAAGATCTTATTCTTCTCCGTCGATTGGTTATCTATGCAACATTTTACAGTCATTTACCGGAGCGTGTCACCGGAATCAATTCTGATTTCGCTCTTATTCGTGAACAACGCTTTTGTCGCGCTCACGATATTCACCATCGCTCTTTCGACAGAAACACTGCCTGTGCACACACCACTGGACAGTACTGCAAACAACCCTTACTGACTGACCCCGGAAAGCATACAAAGCGGACCGAACTGCATGTATACGGTTAGCCAAAAGTCGTTTATTCCTAAGCCGAAGTCTGTGACGTGTTACGATTGTTTTTTGGAAGTTCATGCTGAATAAAACAAATCGCTAACCTCGAATTTAGTATGGCTTATTAATGGATATGTTTGTCCCGGGGTTTGCTACATTTGCCAAGCTTGCAAGGCCAAATAAACGACGTCGTTTTTGGAGGCGAAAATTCCTATAATTGAGACACGTCTAAACGGACTGGAATCTAGTATGCGAAAACTGAATGAATTCACAAACAAGGTCATAACGGCACCATTGTTGCCAGATTTCGTGGTCACTACCGAAGAGCCGGTACAAAATCCATCAGACTGGAACACACCAACATTTGCCCAGATAAACAGAAATCGCTCGTTCGGATCAGTGACTCCTCGACTCAACGTACACCAAAAAGGACTCAGAAAAACCACTACTAAAATGACTGACTCAAAATTTAAAACGAAATCCGCGGGTGTAAATCTTAGTGTTATATGTACAAACGTGACCGAGTCGCAAGAAACGCTGTTCGAAGCTAAACAAAAACATAACTTTGCTGAGTGGTATAAACTCTGTAGTCAGATGAGACTGGCCGCAGTTAATCCTCCAGCAATAGTTCAATCAAATCGCCACCTGAATTCTCCTCACAAGGATGATCCTTGCCTTTTAAGAATAACGCTACAATCTGCGGAGGACGTGAAAAACGTACTCTCAAATGCTTACCTTCTCAGAGGTTATCCAGAGACTACATATCGTATCCATGCAGACTTACCATGGTGTGAGCAAAAGTCGTCACAGAAATCTCGAGAATAAAGTATTCTGGAAATTGTTGTAATTCTAGGTGTTCCGGAAGATGCTGCTGACGTACCACCTCAAGAAAATTCTGAACACGATCACAAACAGTGGAAATATCTAGCCGAAACCCTTGGTATTATAGATGCCATACTTGTGGATATATTTAGGATACCGCGGTCTCCCAACTATAAAGGACAAGGTACTAGCCCTTTAAAGCTAACCTTCTTCACGACCAAAATGACTGATACTGTCAAACCTGAATGGGAAGCTAACAGTAAAAACCTAACATAAAACGTCAAGTTGAGCTTTGCCAGGGTAATAGCCGAAAGCGAGCAAACAGATAGTAATGACTCACAAACGCCTAGTGATGATTTTCAACCTGAATGTCAAGCAATAGCTCAAAAAATACTTGAGCATTCCGACTCTATCCTAGTCGGCCCTTTGATAACCTGTCTTGATTTGAACATCATAAACTTTGTAAAATGTTTTTTATACAAATGCACAAAGCCTTCCGAACAAATTAGCTGACTTAACCGGGATATGTTCGCGATACTCACCTGACATTATTGCTATTAGAGAAATATGTTATTTTTCTTAATTGATTAAAACAGAGATAACAATTCCAAATATGAATTTGATAGGGAACGATCGAGAGAGAAGTGGTGGTAGTGTTGCCGTTTATTATCATAATCGACTTCAGTGCCATCCAACAAACAACACAGAATTCACGCTTGAGGAAACAATTAGGTGTTTTTTACCGCTGATGTCTGGTGGAGATTGCATTATTTGTGTGGTCTACCGGTCCCCTCCATCTACGGACTCGTACAACGAGAGGTTGATCCAAGTGCTTCAGCGCTTGACTCGCACACAGCAAGCAACGACACGTCTTATGAGTGATTTTAATCTGCCCACCGTTTAACTCAGGGACGATCACTCCCCACAATCGCTAGTATACCGATTTAGAGAAATACTAGATTTAGTCCCGTTATACAACCATATTCACGAATGCACCCGGAGTAGACGTTCTGACCGCCACTCTGTCTTGGATTTGGTGTTAACATCGAAAAAACAATATATAGAAGCGATCGAATTCCAGGCCCCGCTATATCTTACTGACAATTCAGTGCTTGTGTTCGACTATGTTTGCACTACTCAGGAATCGCTTGCACCGAATAGGGTGGTTTCACGGGTAAATGAATTGACCCTAAGTAAATTGCTCATGCGGATTCCGCATTTTCAGACGTATAACATAAGCCCTGACTCGCAATTGAACGAACTTGAAGGTTTTCTGTAAATGAAAATTGACGAGAACTCCCAGGTCGTTCACATGAACTTCGTTTTGTTTTCCGCAGCAGAACAAAAAAGTGGATAGCACTGAAGCGAGCATCGTGGGTGAAACATAAAGTCAATAATAATTCTACTTTTTAGCAACATTTCCGTATGTTACGCAACAAATTAACTGCAACTATTCGATAGATCAAGAAAGCGCACCTATTTTTGCTCCTGTCAAAAATGGAACGCAACTTTGAGTTACTTTACAAAATCATGAACGCGAAAGCAAACGTTAAACCAGGTATTTTTCCCATCCAGAATGGTGATAAACTCACTGAAACAGCGTTGAAAATCACAAATTCTCTGGCAGTTTACTATTCTATAGTGTTCGTGCCAAAGGTTTAAGTGGAACGTTCAGAGTATACCATCGAGACAGGAATCGAAATCTTGTGCGATATTTCGATAAATCAAGTTATTGTAGCAAGCAATTTGCAGAAACTAAATGTGAGAAAATCCCCAGGAGCGTCAGCTTTGTGAACCGCTCTCCAGCCTGTTTAGCTATTCGTTGCTTAAGGGAATTGAACCGAAATATTAAAAGTCCGGCGTGATAACACCTATTTTCAAAGGCGGTTGCCGAGCTGACGCTGCAAATTACCGTCCCGTCACACCTATACCTGTTATTGCAAAGGTCATGGAACGTATAGTCTCGAAAAGAATGGTTGCACACTTTGAATCGCTTAATTTGTTTTTGCTAGCACAGCATGGATTTCGATCTCCCCGATCCTGTCTCACAAATATTCTCATAGCATTAGATGACTGGACGAGTGAGTTGGATGGAAGGTTTCGCATCTACGTCTGTTACATAGACATTTTGACAGTGTCAATCATCATCTGCTTTATCAAAATTTGATACGTTCCCGAATATGTGAACCACTCCTTTCATGGTTGTTCGACTATCTGTCAGATCGCGACGCCAGAGTTGAATTCAACCGAACGTTCAAAACCACCAGTAGAGTCCAACAAGGATCTGTGTTAGGCCCGCTCCTCTTTTTGTTGTACATAAATGATTTTACACCTTATATCGTCTAAAATAGTCCTGTTTGCGGATTATATGGATATTTGGACGCCAATTAGTTCAGAAAAACTACAAAGGATTTGGACTGCGTGTCGAAATGGGCGGCCATGAATGACATGCTATTCAACATACATAAATGTGAGATGCTCCATCTTGGCAAGAACGTTCCTCGCACATATCGATTGAGAACCGAAAAGCTAGCATGGAGCTCGTTAGAAAAAGATCTTGGAGTGTGGATTAGCGGTAACCTGAAGAGCACAGTGCACTACCAGAATATAAATCGACGTCTAACAGATTGTTAGGTATCGTTCGAAAAATATTTGGAAGATTCTCTCTGGTAACGTTACCAAGGATAATGAACGTCTACCTTCGCCCTACGAAGGAGTGTGCGATAGAGGTCTGGGTTCATCTGCTGCGAAATGATATTGCTCTCTCTGATGAAATCTATCATAGAGCAACAATGTTAGTGATGGGTCTTTGCAATGTCCCGTATACCGAAACACTGCGACATCTGGGTCTATGTGACTTTACCCGAACGAGAATAAGATGCGATATTATTCTCACCTATAGAATTGTGTCTACCAAAGGATATCCACTAAAACACTCGCTTGATGCATGTGATGGAAAAATGACACGCGGACACACCTTATCCCTCTACGTTTCAAGTTCTCGTATTGATTGTCGGTGCCATTTTGTTCACCGAAAACCTATATTTCTTTGGATTTCGGTACCCTAATATATGGTGGACTCTACTTGCCTGGAGATTTTTAAATCGAAATTGGACTTGCACTTGCAAACGAACATATTTCGTGAGCTTTACATTTGATATTTTCTATTGCTCTTATATTATTGCGATTTTCATAATTCATTCATACCGTAATCATTTGGTGCTGTAAAGTAGAAACTTATTTAACCATAAATCCTCGAATCATTAAATCTTTCAATCTTTCAACGATTGTGCGCACATATTTCGGTGGTTTCAGTAGCCCCGTGCTCGACGTACGCTGATATTTAATTTTGGGGACGCTATTCCATCGTTCTTCCTTTGCATGATTTTCAAAATAATTGATAAAAATTGTGTAATGTTGACAAGGTTCTCTGTGCGTTTATTTATCATTGTTAGACTTTTTATCATCAGCAATACGTTCTTCATTTAAATTGGGATCACGGCTTTTATCAGGTGTTTATCTGTCCGATGACTAGCACTCGCGATTATTGCTCGCGTTCGTAAGCCGTCTTATCTGCAAGTTTGTCTAAAGTAATGGTGAATACTGTGTAACGCTGACTAGGGTGCGTGTGCGTTTTCTTATTCAAATTGCTGAAGGACATGGACTCCAATTTCTCAGCCATCTGAAACATTCGTTGAACCACGTTAACTTTGGTTGAGTTTAGTTGAGCCCGTTCTGAATACTGAAAAGATCTTCTTCAGTTGACAATTCCCATGATTTATCATATAAACGTGACCCTAAATGGTTATGTTCAGTTGATGTGTACAATCAGAAAAATTGTTTCCCATTTATGTGTTGATTCACGGGAGTGAAAATCGACAATAGTGTCTCAGATTAAATCCGCGGAAAATGTCGATCTATAGATAATCTTATTACCTCTCCCGGAAGACTAAAAGAATGCGGACGCGTAGAAGATGTGTGAAACGATGCAAGTTAAAAATGTTGAATTGCGTTATGCAGGGCGGAGACGGAACGGGGGCGAAATCATAGAACGAAAACCGGCGAACTCTAATTCATGTTGTGCTCACATAAATGGTGCAGATAAAACTGTCGGAAATTGTAACACCAACATACTTAAACAAGAGGAATGTTTTGCTACATAACTGAACATCGCTGTTCATTTCGTTGCATTTCATGAGATTCAAGGATAAACCCAGTTTAGATGAATATTGAACAATTTTTATAATTATTGATTCTAAAGCTTGTTGGTTGACTGCACTATTCTTTGTCAATGCAACGCCCACGTCGGCTGCATAAGTGATCGTAAGTGCATAATGGTTACAAAGAAGATTAGAAAAGTTAATACAGAATAAAAGTCTGGAAAGTAATGTTGCCTGCGGGAGACCAAACGGAAGCTGTGCGATTCACGACAGTATATGAAAGACAACGTTCATTGTAGGATGCAATCCAATTAAAAATTCCTAACGGGACAACACATTGAAACAGTTTTCGGAGTAACATTTACCCTGTAGATATATTGCTAACACTGATGGAAAAAGACTGACAGTCTGAAATTCTTGAACAAAACATCAAAGCATTCATTTTAGTGTACCGTCACAATATGTGTTTTTGACGCCACAATGGCTTAAGGTAGATATTGTAATAAACAAACCATTAATATTTTCATCAAATTATATTTTCGTATTCAAGAGGCAAACAAATTTATGCTCCGTAAGTATATATTGCTATATTGTTGATGAACGTCATACATTTCACATTTATGGCAAACAACTCATTTTAAAATTTCATTTCAGCTGAAGAGTTAAATAAAAGGGCTAAGGTGGTAAGTCACCTAATCGGAACGTTCTTCGAAAATGCATCCAATTTAATTACTGAATGCTCTATATAAAGCAAAATAGCTTATAATTGCGAATATATTTTCGTGCATTATCGATAATTGTTAATAACACGCGTTTGAATGATGCGTAGAAAAAATCACAGGTGCATTGAAACCACCAACGAAAATAATAACAATCTAGCTGTAATTCGGGAATCAAAAGTATAGCAAGAAAACCGGTAATTCAGAAACAATATTGAAAACACGATTTGATGTCAATTTTCAGTTGCTATTGGATATTATGTAGTACGGAAAGTTGGGTGAAATAAATCAATCGTAGTTTGACTTCAATTGAACCGATTGGCCTGGAATCGATTAAAAAATCTGATCGAAGTGACAACCGGGACAGCTAGGTTGAGGTCATTGTTATGGTTACGTGCATTGCTTAAATCAGATACGAGTGTGTTCTGTTCTTTGTTATCCGCGTAATAAACCCATTTAACTAATTGAGGTTCTTTTGCTTTGTGGTGATCGTAGGTGAACGCGATTAGCATTGGAAAGGGTGACCACAGATTAACTCGGGACTCAATTGATATGTATAGGTTGAAAGCGGTGGCTGATGTGGTTACCACTGAGGTCTAACAAAGTAGGTTATCCATACTTGAGAAGATCTCCGATAAACAGAACTCCAATATAAATACGTTTCAAATCAACTGTAAGAGGGATTTAATTTCATGACCCGGAGTAGAACGCAGAAATAATGAAGTTAGAAAACTGTGCGCGGAGTAACTACATATTCCAGGAAACACTTGAATCATGGGTATCTCACAGTTAGAATCAGAACAAACTTACTTAAATTGTTTAGAAGTACAGAAAAGAGTATTGAATCAATCTGCTCGGTGAAATTGATCAAAACTTGAAGATTCTTTCCGGGACCGTGAACTATAAGACCAGAAAATAAACCTACGCGTTTCCGTTATACATATCACGACTAAAACTACATACACTGTTCTGGAAGCTGCCGAAGTAATCTCTCAATTTTTACTTATAGAGTTCAACCCTAAAAAGCGCTTATGCTATGTGAAGCCTGAATTCAGATCATAAATTACCACACTAGAGGAAAACGTTGCCAACCTGAAAAGTGTGCTGGTAAGGCTGCTCGTAATGCGAAATGAAAATCGGCAGTGTGCCGATGAAAAAAACTGCGTTCCTTTAAAAATGCGCCATTGCTCTGTTCTCACTATTCTCTCATTTTTCAAACCTGTAAGATACTGGAAAATTAGATTAATCACCCCGATATACAAAGGCGGGTACAGATCTTTTGTGTCTATCTACAAAATAGTCACATTGTCTCCAGTTGTCTCTAAAGATCTCGAAATATTTGTAGCTGCTGAATTGATCAAACATTTTGAAAATTTTATGCTTCATTCCATCTGATTCATGATAAGAAAATCCAGCTCCACCAATCTTCTCATTACTCATGTTAACTGGACTTCAGCCGTGGATAATGGAGACCCTATCCATGTTATTACTTGAAAATGTCTGAAACTTTTGACTTTGTTAACCACAACATAGTGTTACCAAAATCTGAGCAATTTCGTTGGTAGATTATTGGCTCCGATGCAGGATTACTTGATTAGTAGAGTCATCAGGGCTGGCGTTGTTGAAAACTATCCAACACAGAAGAAATTGCAAGTGACGAACCACAGGGAACATTTTTTGGAAAATAATGTTTCCGTTATTTTTAACTAATTGTAATTGTAACGCCTGTGCTGTAAATGAATAGAAAGAATGACCTTAAGCTTGTGTGACTAAAGTAATTTTCTCTAAAACGAAGCTATACGATTAAGCACGAAAATGTCAAAAAAGTCAAACAGTTATTTTGTATATAATCACAATCCAGATTGACGCCAAGTGTGTTAACATACTGTCCTAATGTCCATTCCCAGATAGATATGAGAACTAAAATGGAAAAAGAATTGCCAGTGAGTCTCCAGCGTGTTTTTTCACATATATACACCGCAACCACATACACTGCAATCATCAAGTTTGTTTGCTTCCGTTGTCACATCGAAATTCGTCGCCGAGCAATTTCATGCTAACCTGTTCTATGCGCAAACACTTGCCAAATGGGAAACCATCCATCAAAATGACAAACTGCATATTATTCAAAACACGTTAGTGTTACCCATCTACGTTGAGATTTGAAAACGTGAAAAACCTGTCTTAGAACCTTTTTGGTTAACGTTTGTTGTCCCTAAACTAATCAGCGAATGACTTACGCATTTTGTTAGATGGAGGTCGGCTCTACATCGTCCTAGAGCAATAGATGTAGAAGTTTCGGTATTTTGAGTAATTATGGGTAATGTCAGCAGAAACGAATCTTAACGATTGAGAAAAAGAAAGAGTTTCAGTGATATATCATATAACTATGAGGCCACTCAATGATAGCTGAAAAATCAACCATTATTGCATACGTGCGGACTATATTGAAACGATATATCAAACAAGTTAATTACATTGTGTATTTATCTTCTGCAGATAATGCCAGAACCAAAGAATCGTGAGTCAATTATTGCGATATTTTCACTGTAAATGCAATTTTGATAAAATCTCTCAAAATGGTATATGCCTTCGATTTATATGTTTGGCTGGAACAACATTTCCATGAAAAATACACCCATACGTGTTTCAAAACACTGTCTCAACCAAATGAGTGCATAGACTAACGAGCATGTGGTTGGATGTATGTGTTGGTAATACAAATGCATGCAAATGAGTATTTTAGTTTCGAGACCATGGCTATAATCGCATCATCACTTTTGTCCGTAGAACTATTTAATCATGTATTACTTTGAGAGAGTGATAGTACAAGGTGTTAAAAATCAGTCAGAAAAATCTCACTCGTGAATAATGGTAGACGGTTTGAATTTGCAGACCAGTAAAGAAAAAGAATTTATTGATGGAATCGATTAGCATTCAGCATTCAGTTGTTCCATGCTACAGTGATTCATCACCATTAAGCAAACATTGATTTATATTTCGGTCTACAAACACACGCGCACTTGCTGTGAACATACGTTTCGAGTAGACCACAGAAAAACGAGCTGACCAATGTATGAAATTAATCCACTTACATATAATGAACCTTTCATTCCGGTGTATCATGTCACCTTGGAAGAATGTCTTAATGTGAGGACACTTTTCATAATTATGATAATTTAAACAATATTCTCATAATATTACTGTTCTCAATATTTACATGACGTTTACAAAGTTGCAGAGGTGCAACACTGTTATGTCCTACATTTTCGTTGAGAAATGAATTATACATGCGACATTTGCCAAACAATTATAATTTTTTTATAACAGGCAAATCTAAAGTATGTTTCGACATTTGTGTCAACACGTTGCTAGAACAAATCGTATAAAAATGAAGGCGAACCTTCAGTTGTATATTTCTAAATTTCAACTTCAAACCAGTGTTTAATAAAAGGCACATCGCATACTGTCAAATGTTGCACATAAATAATATTCACAAAACTGTAAATGCGAAATCAATATATTAATTTTGCCGTAATTGTTCCAATAAGCCGTTCCCTTTGACAAAGTTATCAAGAAGCATATGGGATAAATGACCTCCGATATGAAGAATTTCCAAATGCAATATGATGTGTTTTGAACGAGTCTTTCGGGAAAAAATGACTTTTCACAAGATCCTTAGGCTGGGGATGAGAATTATCCTTTATTTAGTTATGAGCAGATTATCAAATGAAACATGTTGTTTCAAAATTTGTTTATGAGGAAAAGAGCTTACGCATGAAATGATCCCAATGCAAGGTTTGCACAGCACAAGGTCTTTTGAAAGAAGTTTAGGGAAAAAAGCACCTGAAGATGAGGTAATATACAACAGATTAAGAAGTGTGTAATTAGCTGACACATGGATAGTTGACTTATGTCTCCCTAGTAAGCTCTGCAGCTTTCGAAATTAAACAAGTTGTGCTTGTTGAATAAAGTTTGTAGGATGTACATGTTGAATCAGTCTCCCAAACGAAATGACATCGGTTTAAACGCATTTGAATTTAGCGAGATACACCTATGCACCAACCATCTCAAAACACAATTCATTTGACCGATTTCGGAGTATTTACCTTAATCAGGGAAAACAGTTTGTTTAGGATGCGTATACGTTTGACACAATGGAATAATTTTAAACAACTCTGCGCTTGCATTATAGTCTTTGAAAATGGTGGTACGACCAGCCTGTTCAATCACATGTGTCCAAACACATGTTCAATGTGGTTAAACCAATAACCATAAAATAAAATGCTCATTTGCATGCATTTCCATCACACATGCCTCACGGCCGGTTTCGTTCGGTTAGCGCTCATCAGGTAAGTACACTAAGATCAGGATCAGCATGTGTTTAGTAGATGGAAGAATGGTAAACAAGAAATGCATGTAAGCCACTCTTGGATAATATTATCAATATGAACCTATTCAACCAATTATACATAGGTTGCAATTTATTTTCCGGGATTTATGGGAATGTGCTGCACACAGAAATATTGCAATATCTAAGCATATGGGACTTTGTTTTACTTCATGCGGATTGGCATTGACAATATTTTGAATTTTGAAATTACTATAAGCATAGTATAACTAATTTATTGGTGGTTGTGAAGATGTGACCCGTGAACGTGCCTTATTGATATACTTACAAATTGTATGTATTGAATTATATGCTTGTGTAGTTTGTTTAAAGTTTTCGACCGCTCCATGTTATTGATTATTATTTTATCGTGAATTTCAATAAAACGTGGAAGCTACGTTTGCAGATATACCATATGTTTAAGCCCAACTTTTTATATACGGGATATCTTGTATTATTTACATTTAAACCTAATTCGTAACTTACAAGATTTGCAAATCCGTTACCTGCCGTTTGCCGACGATGCAACCATTATGTTTCACTTGCAGGATCGTAGCCAATTACTAGAGGACTGCTTTTTGTCAGCATATGTAGACTTTGGGCAGACAGTTAGCATGAGCAATAACAAAGTCATTGTTCAAGAGATTGTATCGCCTCCCATTATTAATGTTTTTAACTATCAGCTTGAAACCAGTACATTGTTTCCCATATCTTGCCTCAACCATCGCGGATAACCACCAGATATAAAGCGGCTCGGCAGAGCTGTGCCAACTTGTCCCCTAATTTGGGCAACCGCAATTTGACTGTGAAACAAGAGATGATGGTAATGAATGTTTTAGCGTCGGCGTTTTGAATCCTAATGTTGATCTAAAGAACACACTATCGCTAATACGAGAGCGCCGTCTAAGCAAGCTTGGTCATGCGTACAGAATGTTATATAATAGAAATTCATAAAATCCAATCTATGCAGAGTTAAAAGTAGGTATTCTACCATTATATATACATCGGTTAGACAATTTTGCTTTAGCTGGTTCGAGTACATTGAAACCATTATTGTATTGAATATGCGTTGGCCAAGATAATCTTACAAACCTTATCCTACACTGACTCACGAATTCACGACTAGTTAACCATACTTCCACTATTTCAGTGTATTCAAAATCTGAACTATACTGTATCTAGCTGATGAGTGCAAACAGCAGGAAACCGGTCGTAGGATGGCTGGGTGTATTTTGGTGTGACCGAATTGCAAGCAAATGCTGAGTAGTGGATTTTTTTTCATGATCTGATGTTCTAACACGCCTTCGCCATATTTTGTGCCTTATGCGGTTTTATGCTTTTTGTCATGTTTAGAAATCAATGGAAAAGCTTGGCCGTAATCATGGTAATCGTTAATCCATTTTACCCATGGGTGCTTTTTTGGAAAACCAAAGATTCATCTAAACCATTAGGAGATTTCAATAGTTAGCTTGAATATGCATGGTTCGTATCATGAAAAGACTTTATTGCAAAATATACATATGACACAATGCCAAATTAAAAATAGTCGATGTAAAAATTTCGCTATTGAACAAACGAATCAATACTGATTAATCAAAGTTAGAACATTAATGTGCAAGTTGCCGGTTGCATCTGAGGCCACATAAGCAAGCAAGTCCATTTCAGCATCAAAAACTTCAAGGCAATATTTTACTTACAAATTGCTGTTAAATTTCAAAAATTCCAGTAAAAACTCTCTGTACAAAATTCATTCCAATGAAAGCAATACAAAAGAAAGCGGTGGAGCATTTTTGCTAACATTATGCCATTGCCTAAGCGCAAGCTCCTTTGGAATAACCACAAGTGTTCTCACAACAGTCCAAATCGTTGATGCTGTACGCAAGTTGCACACTTATTTGAGATCATCACTGGCCAGATCCACTTCTCTGATGTTTAAATCTGATAGAATTCACTGTTTCGTACGAATAAACCGACCAAGATCGTTGATTGGTTGGACATTGGGCACTACTCTCAACCAGTAAAAACATTCAAACTCACAGATTAGTTTGGCCTTTGTTGAATAATTACAATCACCATTGATACACTAATGGTATAGTATGAACTTTTGTGTTATAAAAGTATTGTTCACTTTGTTTTTTTCGATCTCTGAGATTCGTGTGTGAATAAATCGTTTTTTTACGACGAATAAGATTTTCGCCTTTCTAAGGTGGTATTAAATTCAATTTTGGGATCGACTAAGCTAGGAATCTTCTTTAACATGGAATCCGCTAACACCACATAAAGACGAACAGTATAGAGTTACGTTATTGGATCCGTTTTGTGACAAAATCTAAATGATATTGTGTCGACTAGTCAATAAGATAGCAACATATGTCTTTATCAGAATGAATAAAATATTCACAAACGGTAGGCCAGCAGTGATGTTAAGTGTTCCAGATGGCTTGTTGTACACAAGATACGCAGTATTTACGAGCTCGAACTAGAGCGAAACACGATTCCTGTACTTTTATCTTTGAGTTCCCATTCTCTTTCTAGTTATTTAGAAAAACCCTCTTAGTCCAGAATGGTCACAAGATTATTATTGACCATTTTAAGTGTATATGATTATGTAAAATATTTGAACACCGGATGAAATTAACTGTATACTACGAGTTGAATTTCGACATGTACTTTGCCAGAATATTAACAGTGTGTACATATATCCGTTCGCATTTTATGCAACCCGGTCGGGTAATTATACCTTTTGTGCCAGCATTATTTTCTGACTCGAGATAAAATATTGTTTCTTCAGAAACGAGTTGCTCAGGGGTAAAATAACACAAATAATATAAAAATTTGTGATATTTGCATAATTGAAAAAATAACAAAATGTAACAAATTGATTACATCCGGCATAAGTCATCAGCGTACGTTTTTGGTGACTTCTGCCGGATGCAACATAAACGTTACATCTATTTAAACGCAACGCATTTGGAAGATCTTCTGATTTATTCTTATTGTTTTACATAATGTCTTTGTAGGCATGACTAAGTTTATACTGGAACAAAATTTAAAATAACTGAGACTTTTACACGATTTTTATTCGGCTCACAAAACTGCGAATTGTTAGGATACGTTCGGAACGCGTACCTGTACATACTTCCTCTTTCACTGTGGACAATTCAATGATGATTGCGAACAAAGAAGGAAAACACCCTGCAGTTGACAAAATTCTCTATGCTGCCTTGCCAAACAAATTCGGAAAATCTAGTTAAAATTAGCTTGAAATGACTTGCGAGTGTCATGTAACCAAAAGGTTAAATCCGTCCTCAAAGTGTTAAATGTTAGTTTGATGGTAAAAGGCGATATTTAATTTATTTTCATGGTCCGGAAAAATACAGTCTGTTTGTCGTTTGATTCCTGATTCACATGCCCTTGATTAGCATAGAAGACCTTGACAAGAGGGCACCTTTTGACTGGTGGCTGCAATATTGAGGCGGGCGGTAGCCGTTTGATGGAACCTGAAAATCTGTCCCACTGTCAAAAGCATCCCCTGGCGCATAGCTCTACGCCAGTCGGGATATATATTTTAACCAGTATCTGCTACTTACGTGTTTATATCCACCGAAGCCGGATGGTGTGTCCTTCCCATTGGTACGTTGAGATGTACGCCAGGGAAGTTCTATATGGAGAACTGGCTGTTGCTCATATAACTAGTACTCATTCTCCACGGCACCATCTAAACCGAATGAAGACCTAGGCAGAGAGGTTTCGACAACGATGCCGTCGCAGGATTTCTCAGGACGTAGTTGAATACAACTTCGGACTGCCTAACGAGACTACGTCTCCAGGGTTTTCCTTGAGGTTGACTGCTGACGATTTTCATGATTATATTTTGACATAAGTCCTTGAAGGTTTAGAATAGGGGTTTATGTTCCCCTGGGTGGATCGCGTACATGGACGTAGGAGCTCCACTAGCGCAAAACACGTCTGTTTTGAAAGGCCAGCGTGCAACTGACGGCGATCGACTATGTAATACCGATTGTTGTTTTGTGTTGTCATTCTAAAAGCTGCAGAGCAAGGGGCCATCTTGCGCTTGTGATGTAACACCATGGTTAATATCCACCGAGGAGATCCATGGCAAATTGATATTGTCGAACTGATTACAAACTCGAGTGGTACTATTTGAAACTTTTATCATACCATTTGATCAATAAATGGACAATTGTGTTTTTCTGATTTAAAATACCTCGTAACCACAATTTATGACATTTTCACCATCGCACATGTTCTAAATTATTTCAGAACTTAGATTTTACCCTTAAATCATTGTTCAATAAATCTGGCAGATTCGTAAATAACGGTTGTGTCAATAATGCTTTTTATTTACCTGGAACATAATTTCCAAATTCAAATAACAACATTCGATTCACGATTCTTTTTATTGTAGGTATCAAAGCTTGAAGTTCCTGAAATTCAAAAATTATTCAGGACGACGAAAATCACCGTTGCAAACATTGACAAATACAAAGACTCAATACAAAACTATTTTTTTTATTTTCCGAAGAAAGTTTTTTTTCCGGGCTGTTTACAAGTACTTTGCGTCTTCCTTTTCGAATCTATCCTAAAATCGGTTCTCAATAAATCAACGGTTTGTAGATTGGGACCAGATGTCAATTTAATATTGTAGAGAGCGGGGGTTGGGAGAGTCTGGTCGGAATCATCACATCAGATCTTTGCAGGACAACAATTCGCAGCTTGTGAATATCTGGTCAATTGTTACATTTAGGTCCAACGAGAACCACTTTAAACCCCGCGTTGCAAGCACGCACATCTTTAGTATATGGATTCATCCCTGAGTACTATACGCCCAAAGCTAAGCGTGTTCACCCATGAATCCCACTACATAAGATAAGACGATTGGAGAACGGCGTTTATCACGAACGAGAGGCAAGCTTATCTTATATCGACAAAAAAACAATCACTATATTGTTCCTTAACATGTCTGTTCCGGTTATCACTTCGATCAGATATGTCTGTCGATTCCGGGTGAACCGGAAAACTTTAACCCCCCTGCCACACAGGGCTCGTTTGTGCGACATTGACGAACCGCATACTCCGATTGTGGCAGACGTAGCCCATCTTCAAAGTTTTTATCGTTCGGAAGCAATGAATCCGAATTTTCACGAGGTCGCAATTGTCGTCGTCGAAATTGTCGGCGCTTCTTGCTCTTGTGTTGTGCTCGAGGTTAGATTTTAGTATATCTTTCAAAAGCTCGTGATTAGCGGTCATCGCTGATGAGCTTCGCGTCTGCACAGTATCACAGTTTCAAAGATTCAAGATTCAAAATTTATGTATAAAAACGCTCGTAGCTGTACAACACCACAGGATATTCGTATAAGGACAATAAATATATATACAAAAAAAGATTGATTCTTCAGGAAGATCGACAGTTTTGTAGTTGCAAAAAATGCCATGTATTGTGTCGGTATGATGGGTAAAAAAAATATTCGTTTGGAAAAAAATCATGTTATATATACGGGATGTAGGGTGGAATTACTACGCATAAATATATTCAGTTTGTTCCTGAAAATCCTTTCACTAGATGATTGGACAACATGTGACGGTAGGGAGTTCCATAAGAAACAAACGCGCACCGAATAAAAGAACCGACGGCAGTGCCGGTGGGAATGTGGAATATCAAATGCAAATGGGTGAGTACGTGTGGCATGGCTTGACCGGAGGCGAAATAGATGCCTCAGAGGGTGCGCCTTGGAGTTCATTATTTTGTAGGTTAGTATTAGATCGAATCGAACCCTTCTGCGGAGCAGTGTATCCAAATTAAGCTGCTCAAGTCGATTCTCATATGGTAGGTTGCGGAGGCAGCCAACCATTTTAGTTGCTCTGTGATAGATCCTCTCGAGCAGCTTGATGTCCTTTTGTAGCCACGGTGCCCAAGCTTGCACTGAGTAATCCATCAGCGGGTTAATATACGTATTTATGAGCATGGAAAATGATTCCTGGAACAAATGTCCGAAAATACGCCGAAGCATACCTAGCATGCGGCTAGCTCGGTTGTACACTGCTTCGCATTGCATGCTAAACTTCAGACTTCCACTAATCCATATGCCGAGGTCTTTTTCTTTGGTTGTCCATTCTAGTTGATTTGGTCAAAGGTTGTATGAGAATGGAAAATCTTTGCCTATTTGCAACATTTTACACTTTCGGAAGTTGAATGGAAGTTTATTTCTCTCCGACCAGCTGTTCAATAGATCCAAATGGCTTTGTAAGCGCAAACAGTCCACGCTTGACGTGATTCGCATCCAAATTTTAACATCATCCGCAAAGAGAACCATTTTGGCTGTGACAAGTTTCGGAAGGTCGTTGATGTAGACCAAAAAGAGAACCGGACCAAGTACCGAACCTTGTGGGACACCGCTAGTGGCCTCGATTACCCCAGACATCACACCATCGATACGTACAGTTGCTTTGCGATCAAGAAGGTAACTTCTCAGCCAGACAAGAAGGCACCCATTAATACCAACATCGTGCAACTTGCGCAGCAGTATAGAATGGTCCACGCGATCAAACGCCTTGATATGTCCAAGTAACACGCATGCACGCAACCACCATTATCCACTGCCTGCGTCCAGTCATCCAGTGTCTCCAGTAGGTTAGTCAAGCAAGAACGAGACTTTCTAAATCCATGTTGTTCTCTGGACAACAAGTTTTGGACTTCGAGATGACACACAATTCGTTCGCACACAATTCGCTCCATAATTTTTGAGATCACTGGAAGGAGTGTAACAGGGCGGTAATTTGCTGGGTCAGAACGAGTTCCACCTTTGTAGATGGGTGTTATGATTCCTCTCTTCCAGTCATTAGGTACAACACCCTCCCTCAAGGAGCGATTAAATAAATCACAAAGTGGTTCGCACAGTTGACTGCCGCATAACTTCAGTATTGCAGGTGTGATTCCGTCAGCTCCCGGGGACTTGTTGATATTCAACTTGCGTAGGTGGTGCTGCACTATTTCCGAACTGATGCATATATCACAAATCGTCTCCGGCACAATTGTTGCTGACAAATCTGATGGTTGTAATTTATCTTTGGGGGTGAAAACTCGTGAATAAAATCTGGCTAGAGCGTTAGCGGTTTCCAAAACAGAATCAGTTAGTCCGTTATCTGTCATGATCGGAAAAACACCGGGTTTCAGGTTCGTAGTGTTGTTAACAGTTCGATAAAGCAGTTTGGGATTTCGCTGCATTCTTACCGCCAGCTGAAGCTGGTGATATTGTTTGTCCTCTCTGATGAGTTTTGTGACCTGATTCCGCAATTCGCGAAAGTTTGCCCATGTCGAATCAGTTCTGGAGACCCTGTGAATAGCCCATGCCAAATTTCGCTTTGTCAACCATTTTCTAGTCCTACTGCGAATTCTGAATTGTGGTTCTTTGCTACTATGTTTCGGGACATTTTTAGAATTGAAATGTATCATGTTGATTATGTAATGTGTCAGGGTTGTGCAATGCGAGTCCGGATCACTGAAATTTATATTATGTTCATCAAAAGCTACCATTGTTTTCATCAAACCAATGTAATCCACTTTTCTATTTTGTTTGTTTGCTTTACAATTCTACTGGCGTTGCACACGTATTGAAATAGCAGAACGAGGTGGTCGCTTCGACCCAGCGGAGGGTGATACTGAACATCTTCAACGGCTGTGGCTTCGGACGTTAAGACTAGGTCTAGAACAGAAGTCTGTTGCAAATTTCGTTGTCGTGTATAATCGAAAACATGATTATACAAAGGGATGTAATCAAACAGTTCTCGAAAATTGTAGTCTAGGGATAGGGGTGGGTGATCTACTCGGTTATATAGTTGAGGCAGATTGAAGTCTCCCATAATCAGCAATTGCGAATTGCGCTGTTTTCCGGCGTACTGCATTGCTTTCAAGAGGTTTTCGTTATACGCATCCAATGATGATGGCGAACGGTAAACTACACCAACGATGCAACTGTCGCCTGATTCGAGCTTCAAGTCGCACCATAAACTGTCTTCCAGATCGAGTTCAGTATCTGTAACTACCGTACAATATAAACGGTCATGGTGGTAAACAGCTACTCCACCACCTGTTCTTAAGCGGTCTCTCCGAAACAAGGTCATGTTTGGAATAGAGAGCTCGCGATCGCTCACATGAGGTTGAAACCATGTCTCAGTTATTGCTATGACGTCGAGTGAGTGCTGATTGCCGAGATCCTTCAGTTCAGTTAGTTTGTTTAACAGGCATTGTGCGTTTGTATATAGGCAATTGATTGTAGTTTTCGTATACAGTGATGGGGCTGAAAGCTCGTCTACTAGTCCGACCCTTCGAGAGTCGGACATCGACCGTTTCTTGGGATTGCCACAGTGTTTCTAATCGGAGTCTCGTCTGATTGTGGAAGGCGTGGTTCATTAGAAGGCGTAGAAAGTCTGTGATCACTCATTCTGACATCCTTCGGGAGATTCCTATAGTTTGCTTTCCAGTTAGCCCTAACTGATTCCATCATACCTTTCGTTAAAAGTGTTACTTTCAGAGGTTTTGGCCAGTCACCTTTATAGTTTGGTGAACGAGGTATTCTAAAAGTGTCCACCACAACTGACTCGTGAGCCCCGATGCTGTTGGCAACATAGAGCCACTGTTTGTAATCGTGGGGCTGTATTTCACTTCCTGAAGCAGTGTCAGTGTGTTCGGGAACACCAAGAAGAACAATACTGCGTTGGTCACATTTTTTCCCATTGTTCAAATTACCTTTCCTCTCCCACACCGGAATATCTGCATGTATGCGACATTTAGTCTGTGAGAATGTACGTAGCAAATAAGAGTTTAACAGAACGTCTTCCATCTCTTTTTGGCTTTTGAAAGTTATTCTCAGTAAACGTGGTTCATCGAGATGAGGAGAATTGGGGTGCCGACTTAGGCGGGTTATTGAATCGGGCAGTATCGATCTCATATTCATCATTGAACACAGCTGGTACCATTGTTCAATGTCGTGAGTTCTTCTACTCGAGAAAAGTGTCCCCGATGTCTCCGGCACATTGGTGCAAATTACACTGAGATTCATCAAAGTTCTTTTCATTTCATCATTAGTTTTTGAAGTAGAGGAATTCTGCTGGTGGACAGTCAGTACACGCCCCTTCGACTTTCTAATCTGATTAACATCTGAGTAGCAGCTTGCGTTAGCATTACTCAGCTGTTTAGCTTCCCGCAAATTCTCCTTTAGTAACGGAGTAACTTGTGGAGTTACGGGATGTAGCGTTGGGTTCGGGTTGATTTCACTTTTTAATGAGTTATTGTGGGCATTTACTATCGACTTCAATGATTCCTCAAATTTTTGGGAAATGTTCTCTAAGTATTTGACGCGATTTTCCAGGTCTCCTGATTGTGATGCATTGGTCCCGGTGCCGTTTAACGACTTTGTTCTACAGACACTGCATACATAACAGACACTAGGAATTTCCGGATTATTAATAACGACTACTGCCTCGTTAGTTAAAAGTTTATCGCAATTAGTGTGTATCTTAGTAGAGCACATAAAACACATGACTACTTTCGATTTCACACTTACCCCCTTCCTGCAAATTTGACACGTAGTTTTCGTAGGTCTAGACATCCGATAGCTGTTGAGGTTGTCTGGCCAAGGTCGTCTGATCGTTGAATGGGGGTGTTGATAGCTTCCACTAAAACACCTAGGCGCGTATCGATCGGTTCACGGTTGAAAGATGAAATTTGCGAGGTTCGCGTGGGAACGTATCGCAATGTATTGGATGCAAATTACCAATTAAAACAGTCGTGGTGATCGTAGATTTGATCTTGCACGAACGATGCACGGCTTGTTGAATTCAGTTGAAGAAGATCTTCCGAACGATATTGGTCCCGACCAAGTCAAAACAGCGACAACAAATTTTGCTCGCGCACACAATTTCCACGATGATGTGGAAAATAGTAACTTCCGAAATATTGATCACTGGACACTGAAGCTGATTAAGTCCAATAGATCTCTTCAGGCGAAATCCAATGGTGTAAGAATAATCCGAATAGGATCAACGAGTGACGAGTAATGTTCAAAAGTATCAGAGCACAAAATTATGCGTCCGTCTGTTAACGTCTGGTGGAGGTTGCAGTATGGTGTTGTGGTCTACGGCCCTTCATCTACGGAGGTCGTACAACCGATTTTAAACTACATGAGTGTTCCGTTCTTCTTTTTAATGTATATACCTTATACATCCATCCTATGGTTATGTTCAGCTAAATGCTTTTTGAACCATGAACAACTTTGAATCAATTTGAATAGTGACTTCAGTGCTGACTCGCACACAAACAAGCAACGATACTATTAGGGGTGATGTCAATTGTCCACCCTTTATCTCAGGGACGATCACTCCCATAAAAACGCTAGAATACAGATTAAGAAAAGTCTAGAGCAGTTCCGTTATAACCACCATGTTCACGAGAAATGCCCCGGAGGAGAGGTTCTGATCGCTTCCTCTGTCTGGATTTGGTGTTAACATCGGAGGAACAAATCATCGAAGGCGATTCGAATTCAGCTCCACATGGTGGGTCTTAGTGACCATTCAGTGTGTGTCTTTGACTATGTTTGCAGTATTGAGCAATCTCTTGCTCCGAATGGGGTGGTTCGGCGGGTAGATAAATTGGCCATGAGTAAATCCCTCGCGCAGATTCCGCATTTTCAGACGCACAACATAAGCCTGACTCGCAATGGAACAAACTTGTAGGTTTTCTGAAACTGAAGATAGAAGAGAACTCACAGTATCTTCAGAAAATGTGAGTACATTAACTTCTTTTTGTTGTCCGCAACAGAACAAAAAAGTGGATAGCACTGAAGCAAGCAGCGTGGGTACAGCATAAAGTGAACAATACTTCTACCTCTTGGCAACATCTCCGTATGTTACGCAAGAAGGTGACTGCATTTAGAATTAGACGACTGGACGAAGGAGTTGGATAGAAGTTCTTGCATCCACGTCTGTTACCTAGACATTTTCAAAGCTTTTGACAGAGTCAATCATCATTTGCTATTTGCAAAACTGATGCGTTTAGGGATATGTGAACCACTCCTCCCATGTTTGCGCGACTATCTGTCAGATCGCGACGCCCGAGTTAATTTTGAAGGAGTGCTATCCCAAACGTTCAAAACCACCAGTGGAGTCACACAAGGATCTGTGCTAATCCCACTCCACTTTCTGTGGTACATAAACGATTTGCCTTCCCACTCATATCGTCCAAAATGGTCTTGTTCGCGGATGATATGAAAATTTGGACGCCAATTAGTTCTGCAGAGAATTGTGAGAAAAAAACCAAATGGATTTGGATAGCGTGTCGAATTGAGCGGCCATGAATGACATGTCATTCAACATACAGAAATGTAAGATGCTACATCTTTTAGCAATAATGTTCCTTGAACATATCGATTGGCAACTGAAAACCTAGCATGAAGCTCGTTAGAAAAAAAACAAAGAGTGTGGATTAGCGGAAACCTGAAGTGTACAGTGCACTGCCAGTATATATCGACGGGCCAACCGATTGTTAGGTATCTTTCGAAGAATATTTGGAAGATTCTCTCTAGTAACGTTACTGAGAATAATACATGTCTACCTTCGCCCTACGATGGAGTATGCGGTAGAGGTCTGTGATGCTTGGCTGCGCAAATATATTGCTCTCTTTGATATAATTTATCATAGAGCAACAATGATATTGATGAATCTTCGCAATGTTCCGTGTACCGAACGATTGCGACCTCTGGGTCTATGCGACTTTACTCAAAGGAGGATACGACGCGATATTATTCTGACCTATGGAATTGTGTCTACCGAAGGACATCCATTAAAGCACTTGCTTGATGTGTGCGATGGAAAAGTGACACGCGGATATACCTCATCCCTTTACGTTCCAAGTTCCCGTATTGATTGTCGGCGCCATTTTTTCGATGAACGAGCTATATTTCCTTGGAATTCCCTACCCCACCATGTAGCAGACTCTCCTCGCCTGGCTATTTGTAAAGCGAAATTGGACTTGCACTAGCAAACGAACATCATTCGTGGGCCTTAAATTTGATGTTCTCTATTGCTATTTTCCTAATGTAATTTTCATGTATTTATTCATACAGTAACCCTGTGGTGTTGTGAAGTAATAACTTTTTTAACCATAAATCCTTGAATCCTTGTATGTTTTTGAAGATTTTGGCAATATTATATTGTGCGTACGCTTGTTCCGACTTTGATGTCGTACGCAAAAATGATTTTGCTGCGTACTATTTCAGTGATATCGTCCCGATAGACCAGTAAGAGCAAAGGCCCTAAGACTAAGCATTGAGTCTCGTCACGTTTTACTTTTACTGGGTTTGATAGCAATCCATCCACTCTAACCTTAACTCTACCAATAAATTAATCCTATTATAATTTAACCACAGAATCAGAGTCACGATCTCCCAGCATGTTGACATTTGGATGTCACGGTATATAGGCATTTTGTTCATCAACCTGCAGCGTATCGTCATCCTCTCGTTACATACGATTTGTCCCGATACACTGAATGACAACCACTCAAATCAGCTAGCCTTGCTTTCTCACCGAAAAATTATCCACCTGTCAGTCAATTTTTCACTCCGCGTCAGGCTTTCATAGTTCAAGTCGTCAGTTGATGGTTAACAGATTCATGTAGCACATCTTTTCTGTCGTGCAAACATAATATTGCGATGGCTTTATAAAACACCTGCAAGCATTCAACAAAATACACCATGGACGTTGGAACCTGAACGTGTGTTTGAAACTTTCATATTATTTGCTCATATTGTGACTGAAAAACGTTACTACTGGGAATGGTATTATTTATTCATTTTAAGCGATTTTCCAACAATTAGCAAAGTGTAATCCATTCCGCTGAAAGAAAGCAGCACGACAGAAAATTAAATTCCATCAGGTCTTCGTTGACCGATATTCAATTCGATTAGAGTGAAAGTATAATGCTGCTCACATCCCCACACTTACACACCAGAAGCGGTTTATTCATAGATTTATTCATTGATGATATGCATGTTAAAAACTATGCTTTACACGACCGACAGAAATCCTCATCGGGTCGGATGGTAAATAATATCAAAATATTGTTAGATTACTGTCAAACGTGAAAAACATACTTTTCCATGTGGATATCTAGTGATTTTTTGAAAACTTCAACAGTTCCAGATTGTACCACACGAGTAGGTAAACTGTTCCACAGTTGCACATTGCGAACGGAAAATGCATATTTGCGGCAGTTCAACCTGCTGTGCTGTTGGTAAAGTTTCGATTGGTGACCTCGCAGATGTGTGTTATCGGAAAGGTGAAACAAACTACCGCAAGGATGATTTGTCCAAATGAAAATTAGTGCTCCTGGTTTCCGTCTGTATTCAGCCGAATGCAAATTCAATAATTTAAGTCGCGTTTCGTATGGATAATTTGATAGTCCCTGTACGAGTTTTGTCGCTCTGCGCTGTGGAGTTTCTAATAGCAGAATATCTTTTTCAACCAAGGATCTCATGCCGGTATAGCATATTCAACATGAGGGCGGATGTACGTAGCAATCAATTTGCAGGCAATATTGGGGTCAAACGAACCTAGGACTCTTCTAAGGAGACTCGACTTGTTTTAGGCTTTGCAGGCAGCCAGTCGACATTGAATTGAGTTTCCTAAGTCTGATTGGATAATCACACCTAAATCACTTTCGGCGGAGGAGGGTTTATTAACAGTGCGACCACGATAATATTCTTTGCTGGACTTCCTGTTTAGAGACAATAGGCCGCATTTCGAAGCATTCAGGGGCATTTCGTTGTCTAGGAACCAAGTGTGAATCATATCAAAATCCCGTTGCAGGTTCTGCGTGTCGTCTGTGGAGTTTATCTTGCGAAAAAGCTTTGCGTCATCAGCGAAAATAAGCACCGATGACGCAAAGCTTTGTCGCAAGATAAACTCCACTGACGACATGCAGCTAGATATATTAAGATTGGGATCAGTGCGCATTGAAAGAAATTTCAATGTTCTAAAAATAATGTAGATTCAAATAAAACATGGAAAATATTGTGAATGTGCGAGGTGCATGAGACATGCGTGCAAAACTCAATATTTCGAATAAAAAGCACAACTCCACCCACCGGCACAACACATGAACATTATTCGCCGGAAAGATATAGTGCGACAATTACGAACTCGGGTTTCATGATGATAGAACAGTTACAGCAAAAAGATCTTCGAAAGCATACAATGATGGAGGACATGTTCCGTAGTCAAACAATATGCAATTCATCAATATCGGTTAAATAAGCCATGCGTGGCGAATGCATAAAGTTTACGTGGTTGTTGGCCTACTTCTGTCGATATTAACCATGGATGTACATCATAATCCTAGGAATTTTCGTGTTCTACAGCGTTTTGACGACTAAAC